>SMLS01068922.1:0-51603 GCA_004785975.1 Popillia japonica
CGGGTAATTTTCAACAACCTAGAAACGTATCCACGACATTTTGCGAACGATTTAGTCTGTAGCGAATTTCTATTTGTGTCAGTCCACAATGACTTAAATCGATTATGACTTGATTCTATTAGCTCGATACTTTTGCTTCTTGATTTTGCTGTTGCATGTATTTCCATCTAATCTATAAAATTATTACTTTTACAGACTGTTGAGCAGCCTACACCCAACGCCTTCTATGGGGTGTACCCTCAAGGAAATGGCTTTAAAGCATATTGTAAGTAGACTAGTTTAATGAAGTATGCAATTAAAGTAGAATTTACAACAATTTTAAAAGACCAGACAATATACAGAGTTTCTAGATCGAAGATGGTATTGAAATGGAATGTATGTACCTCTGGTGCGTGTAATTGCTAAGAATTTTTATAAATTCGTTTCTAATAGCATGGGGGTGTCCCATAAGACACCTACTGGTACACAAACTATACGTTCAGAAGAAGAGATAAAGAAGCTTCCAATCTTTGTTCTCAAGGAATTGGAATATGCCAGAATATTGTAAAATATATACTTAAACATATATCTGTATAAGAAGTAATCACAAAAGACTATTTTGACGATAACTAATATACACGTCTTGCTTAGTACCAGCGGTTAACAAATAATTTAATGCCAAGTGATGACGTGTTAACTTTTTAATTCACCATTAATGTTGAGGAGTATGCAAACATTTTCAATGAATATATTGAACCGCTGAACGAAGATGAATTGCCAGTTTTGGTGCTTAGAAGTTTACATACGGAAGTTGAATTTCCGCTACTTTTTTCATATGGTCTCATCAAAAGAATAGAGTATAGAAAATCTGCATCAATAACAACATTTGTTTTTTTTTCATTTATATATATTACTGATATTTATGCTATTACAATGAAAAGTCAAACTAATTTTCTACATACTTTTCTTTCTTACTACAATGTTGTATTGCGAGTATGGAGTAAGTAGATATCCTATAAGCCTAACGAATTGTGTATTTTTCAATTAGGGGCTGGTGGACATGTCGTTTATCCACCAGTAGTAGGACCACCAGGACCTCCTGGACCTCCAGGCCAACCAGGATTAAAAGGCGATGTAGGATGTAAAGGAGATCATGGTAAGAATTAATAGATTCAAAACTTACAAGAGACCGGGGTGGCACTAACGCCAAAAAATCTACGAGCGACCTTCTAGCCACCAGGCAATTTGATGTTCTGGAATATCGTCAAATCAAGTTAATGTTTTCTAAATTCTTTGATCGGAACAAATAATAATAGAATCAAGAAATAATATAATTCCACTGCAAAAAAGTTTGAAACTGTAAATCAAGTCATCTAGAAGCTGACTACAAGATTTTGGAAAACTTTGTCTTATAGGTTTTAATCCACTCGATAAAATTATTGATGGATATTTAAGATGCCGGAAGATTGCGGTAAGATACATTCATATAATGATGACAAATGAATAGCTAATCGGTTGACAGCATCCGCAACATAATCTACAGTTTCTAACCAATGTGATAACATGTAAAGTGAAGGGGGTTCAGTTTATCGCTATGATCCCGAACCTATGTCCTGTAGTTCTTTGATAGAGAAGGCCTTATAAATGACCAGAGTGTACTCAGAGAACATACGGTAAGTGAAGACTACTATTCTAGGACAGTTTGGAGCTATAGGTTATGTTGTATGCCACAAATCAGCGGTTTGTCACCAAACACTTGAAGAACTACCTACGCAACTAATCTTGCTCAATGTGATTTCTATATATGTATTTTCTGAAATGAGATAAAAATTCAGAGGTCGAAAATTTGAATTATATATAGAATCTACATAAATTAAAGCTTATCCAGATATTTATGACAAGTGAACAAAATTGTAGGATAAATGTATTGCACAGAATAGAGAGTACTTGGAAGCATACTTGCGAGACTCTAAATAAATTTTCTAATACAATGAAACGTCAACCAGATATTATTATCTTAAATAATAATCATTCTAAAATACGTTATAATCATCCCGATCTCTTCTGCTTGTTCAGCACTTACTTGCTTCAATTACAATAATGCATGATGTTTCAGGACCTAAAGGTGACAATGGACGGCCTGGACTACCGGGTAAAGAAGGTAAGTGACACGAATGTAATATTTCAAAAGGAGCGCCAATATTGACTAGGTATATCTTTTTAACAGGACCACCAGGAAAACCAGGTATATATATTCTACCAGATTTAACATCTGGGAGTACTCTTGATGCTTACTAAATCAATATTTTTTTCTTTTTAAAAGGAATATGCGTTAACGGAACAGACGGTATGTTTTTCTACATATATGCGTGTTTATCTTACCTGCTTTAAATTTTCCTACTTTACTCCTTGCTTAGGTGAGAAAGGCGATAAAGGAGACCGCGGACTTCCTGGAGAACCTGGACCACCAGGAGAAACAGGTAATTAATAATCTAAAAATAGAGATTTATAACAAATGAATGTCTGATTTTAGGACCTAAGGGCGATATAGGACCGCCTGGTGTTCCAGGAATCCCAGGCGAGAAAGGTATACTTCTCTTAAATTAAAGTAGGTTCTAGAATTTACCAATTTCTTTGTATTCTATTTCAGGAGATCAAGGTTACCTTGGAGAGAAGGGTATGTTATATTTCATTTTAAAGAGTAACTACTGATAACGCATATGAACAATGTTATATGTCATCCAGGAGAACCAGGTATACCCGGACCTCCAGGTACAGATTGATGATATACACCGCTAGCAAACTTGTTCACGAATTTGTGTTTCAGGAGAGAAAGGTGAAAAAGGGGACACTAACGTACTTATGAAAGGTATGTAACCAATAAAGCGGAATAATTTTTTTTAATTTAAAATTTATTAAAAAAAATATCATAAACTAGGAATCAAACGAAATAATGAATTCAATAAATTCTTTCAAGTGTTAGTCAAAAAAAGGAATGAAAAAAGTTTTAACATTATACATTACATAACACATTTTGGTGTTGGATTGTTGCATCACTACTACCCAAATTAGATAGGAATTAACTAATCAATACCAAATTATCAATTATAAGTTCAATATTTAAAGCTACAGTTTTTCTATATTTTTCTGGGACCTATATTTTATTTCCAAAAGAGCTATACCACTATATAACCTAGAAGACACAATTTTAACGCTTAAGACGTTTAGCACTTAACGCTGAAACAACTGACGCCGTATTGACAATAAGAACGGGTCCCATCTACGGTGATCTTCACTTTGACACGGTAAAGATCAAATAAATAAAACCCTTTGCTTGACTACACTAGCTAGAAATCTAGGCATTCTAGTATACCATAGAATTGACGACTAACAAGAAATATTTTAAATATAGACCTGTAATAAGGTCAAAATCAACTTATGAGATGACCGAGGAGGTTTTTAATCGGGAGATAAGCACAATATTAAGACAAATACGTTATTATTACTGTTAGAGCATCACTAAATCATCCAGTAGCAAACCTAGAAATTCATTCAGTTACATAAGATAGAATCTAAAGCAGATTACTGCGTAAGAATGGACACTGCCTTATACCACTTGCCAAATATGTCAGAAGGATGCTTCATGCTTGGATGTTTTCTGCACTTACTCTGACGTTACGAGACATTCAATAAAATTAAAAACCTTCAGCGTTGACGAATTTATTCTGGCTAGGACAAAAAGGGTCACCATGAGGGACATACAGCAAGTCTTGTCTACGGCAAGAGTGCTTGAGGAGTTTTAGAACTATTGTCCGAAGTCCGTAGACTACCCAGGACAATGCAATGGAATAATAAAAATTAAAATTAAATCAATAATCCAATGATCCAAGGCTTTTTGAAGATCCATAAACACCGTCCTGTGGTGGTTAAATCCATCTAAACGCTAATATATTGATGAATCCGCAAGATTTAGAAGAGTAGAGGTTAGGATTTTAAATTTCAATGACACTAAATCCAACCCCAATCCTACTTTAAACATATGTGTCATTGAACTATATACTCAAAAATGTCTGAAGAGGCGTACTAGAGGTGTTTGCCTTTGAGTCCAAGCTAGCATAAACCTATTTGGTCCACCCCCTAAAAGCTCCGGTCATGAGGAAGACAACACTAAAGTGACTACCAAGATTCTGGTGATGTGAAGGTAATGAGCCTGTTTATAATGACCTTGCAAAAAAAGATAGGAAGAAGTCATCTTCAACAGACTGGAAGACTGAACAAAAGATTAAATCAGACTGGATCAAATTGGATCAAAAAGAAAATTAAGACAGCCAAAAAAAGAGTTATTACTTTTTCGGCCACAAAGACGAAAATTCTGCTGGTTTAGCTAGCAGCAAAATTTAACCACCACGGACGGATTTAACCACCATCCATAAGTACACACAACACTGTATTTTGCTATTCACTTAAAAGCAGGTAATTGTACGGGAACTCCAACGGTCGGTACTGTATTTAAGCATTAAACAAGATTTTTCTCAGAACCACAAATTGAATTCCAGCAAATGGTCTTGGAATCCATTCATGTATAATTTTCTCTGTCAGCTGAGATAGCAGAAGCTTAGTTGTTAATGTTCTTGCATCGGGATGATGTTACACACTTTGTGCGTTAAAAAGGAAATTCTTTGCTATTTGATGTAGTGTGCAAGAATATCGCACAAATAAGTATCATGAAAATGAATGTTATCGTTGTGATTTCTCTTTTGGCAACAAGCTTCTCATTCAATATCTCCTTCGTCAGTTATGACCGATAGAATAATCGTACTTCTATTATAAAACATCTCAATCAATAGAAAAATTCAAATATATATTCTCTCTTCTTATAAGCCGAAAATCTTATAGCGGCAGAGATAATGCACCACATCACGACAAATGTGTCATGCCACAGACACGTTTCACTTGATTTTCGTTCATTATAGCATTATTTGAATAAAATTTTGAGTGTAATAGGAATGCTATATTTGTAATTACTTCATCTGCATCGAAAAATTCTAGCGATGCTTTGTACACTCGCCTGAAAGAAGTTGTAGAACGATTTACATAGCGATTATATGTATGTAAATCGTTCTACAACTTCTTTCAGTCGAGTGTACCTTCTTGCGTTGTTGGATTCTCTGGACTTTTTAATACGAAAGTACGAAACCTTGCATTCCACCAAAGTTGACTTCCATGATTACCAACATTTAGAATTTTGTGACGACACTAGAATACAATAAGGTTAACATAACACTTGACTAACCTTTGAAAGAAAATGAAAGATGGTTAGAATTGCAATTTTTTTCTATATCTGACAACTGTCATTGTTGTGGTACACTTCTCAATATATTAATGGTTAGAAAAAAGTTTTTCTTGGAAGCAGCCTCAAAAAAAATCACTTTCTTCAAAAGGATCACACGCTCTAAGAACAAACGCTGTCGCCAAAACTGACGCTCAATAACTATATAGACAGTCTTCATGATCTTGACGAACACTATCCAATAATGATAATTTTGCTGACTAAGTTCTCCTAACTTCATTGCTCCTCAGTGAAACTGCGCTTCGCAATACGTATTGAAGAAGAATCGCCCGTCATGCATTCACACCACTTTGGAAGTCAACTTGTAGCATATGAATCAAAGTCATTTTGTAAGTATGGAACTTAAAGCGTACGTACGCGACGTAATGTTGACCTCGCGCTTTGCGTAGAACATCGCAAAACATAGTAAATCCAATGTGCCGAAGGCTGAAACGTAATGAGCAATCTCGTGTCACCATCTTTCTAAACAAGCACAGTGCACTTAACGGTATCTGACGACCACTGGCAAAATGTATAGATGCGGAAGGACCAGCAAAAGGTGTGATGTTCCTCGGAAAAGTAATTCAGCCGTTAACTGTCAAACTAGCTTTGTCAGCTTACAGATCGATGGAAAAAAATCAGCATTCGTATTTTTGGTCGCATTACTTAATCTATTTGACAAATATAAATTCAACACTTTGGTAACCATCAACTCAGATTCAATTCGAGGAAATGCATAACATAAATATATTATATAAATGTATGTACAGAGCCTGATTTTAATTTATTTTTTATTAACGTGAAAAATAAATGCTTAAAATAAGTAAACTATATTCTCTTATATACTGTAAATCTTTTTAAATCTTTAAGGAGACAAAGGTGATGATGGAAATCCAGGTCCACAAGGTAAAACGATAACAAATGATATTAGAATTTTAATATAATTGCCAACTATCTGCTTAGGGCCTCCTGGTGAGCAAGGTTTACCTGGCATTAAAGGCGAAATTGGTCCACAAGGTACAAATATTTATTTAGATAATTCTATATCGTACTTAAATTCTAATTTAAATATTACAGGACCTCAAGGGGATGTTGGTCCACCAGGTGTTCCGGGAATTAAGGGTGAAATAGGACCAATTGGGCCTGTTGGACCAAAGGGTGAGTTATAAAAAACTACGGAGAAAACGCAAAGTTGACCAGAATTTTAGGTGAAAAGGGCGATAAAGGTTTACACGGCGAAAAAGGAGACCCAGGTATAGATTTTCTTATTACTTATTCTTAAATCAGAAATACAGTGTTTAATTTTCAATTCCAGGAATAGGCCTGAAAGGAAGCCGAGGTATTAATACAAAAAGAAAACTCATTCATTCTAAATTAAATTTAAATATGCCTTCTAGGAGAAAAAGGAGATAGAGGATCACCAGGCGATCCAGGCCCTCCGGGAATACCAGGTTTGGATAGAATTAAACGTAAAAGACCGAAACGATATAACGCAAATTATTTCCTACCATAGGGATACCAGGTAACGATGGCGCACCAGGACCACACGGTAATTTTGTTTTTTAGTTTCTCCAAATATACTAAAACTACTTATTTAAACGCGCAGGTGAAAAAGGAGAGAAGGGAGATATTGGCGAACCAGGATATGACGGACCACCAGGACCACCAGGTAAATTACTTACAGAGATCATAAATGTTGAAGCATGTCTTGATATGTCATTTCAGGTTTTAACGGAACAAAAGGAGAAATGGGAAAGAAAGGTAATTTATTTAATTACCGTTTAACGTCTTATTAACAAAATTTTCCTATATTTTTAGGAGAAAAGGGAGATCACGGTAAAATTGGTGAAAAAGGTGAAATTGGTATGTTATATTGCATGCTGGTACGTACTGTCTGATATATTATTCCTTACATTGATAGGTTTCAAAGGACAAAAGGGTGCACCAGGCAATTCAACAGTTGGCGACCCTGGTCCTAAAGGTAAGCTCCATGTATTTTATAGATGTCCATTAAGATTACACGTGGAGTTTATGCGTGCCAAGTAAGATTTTTAAAAACAAATCTAAACAGATAGGGCATGTTTTCATACGAAATTTGTAAAAAATTCATGCGTCACTGTGCAACATGCAATCTTTCAAATTACCATACAGGGTGGCCCATTAGCGTGTGGAAGTGCAGTAACGTACTTAGGATAAATTATATAAAAAAAAATTTTAAATAAAAGTTGTTATATTTGCGCAGGTACACATTTTTAAAATATGTTGAGATATACAGGGTGTTCAGCCTAAGCGAGACAACATAAAGTAAGCTTTTTTTTAATAGGACACCCTGTATATTTGTTTACCATCGAATTCAGTGTAAAATTCTGCACCTACCCTGGTGTTTTCTTTTTCCATAAATTGTGACGTTGACAAGTTGAAGCGAAAAATATTAAGATTTGACGAAAATTGGTGCGCTATAAATGCTGCCTAGTAAACGTTATTAGTGATAAGCAAGTAAACTTATTTGGTAAGTACGAAGGTAAAGGATGGCTGAAATGTTTGAACCTAGTAGAAGTTTCGTTTGGGGTTCGGGGTGTTTTTTAGATAAGCATTAATTCGGGAGATTTCAATTAACAAAAACTTCATTTTTTTAAATGGAACACCCAGTATATAATTATACCATCTTATAAAACTATTTTACCCCTTCAAAGTATGTCTCTGTAATGTTCTCTCTAAAATTGACCGTTTTTAAGAAAATTGTATTTTTTTGTTTATGATTTAACAATATTCACATTTTTAACATGTAAACTCTGAATGTGACGTTTAAAATACTACTATTTTCCATAATTTTTTATGATAAAATGAAACCAGTAAATTTCTACCTTTAAAAACTGTAATAAAATTATTAGGGTATCTACAAAACTCAAAACAAACAAATTAAGGAAAAATAACAAACAACAAATAAGAAAGAACTAAAAACGTTAGATAACTATTTAACGAAATGTTCAAAATGACCACCATTTACTTCCATACAATAAGGTATGCGATCTTCAAATGCCCTACTAGCATTGTAACATATCGACATCAGTAGTTCAGAAAACCTCCCTAATTCTATTCTTCATGTCTTCTATAGCAGTCGCGGGTGTTTTGTACACTTGACGTAACCCCACCAAAAAAAAAATCCCTTTTTGTAAAATCTGGTGAACGAGGTAGCCATTTATAGGGTCCTCCTCTACCTATCCATGGTCCAGGAAATTCAATACTTAAATGTGTATCGATCTGTTGGGTATGGTGAACTGGTGCCCCGTCATGTAGATACCACATTCGCCAATAACATGCTGAAGTTGTTGGTGTAATTCGTTTTGTAAGAAATTTAAATAAACTTGCCCATTAACATTTCCATTAAAGAAATATGCGCCTATGACATGATTCCCAATTATTCCACCCCATACATTTAATGACCACCTTGTTTGACTAATAGTCCGTATACAATGAGGTTAATCTGTTGCATAATAATGGAAATTGTGTCTATTAACAAACCCATTGTTATGAAAAGTTGCTTCATCGACAAATAATACATAATTGAAAAAATCTCTGTATTGCTAAATTTGTTGTTGAGCCCACTCACAGAAGGTTACCCGCTTTTCAGAATCATCAACCACTAGTTCCTGCATTCGTTGTATATTTTAAGGATGCATTTTGTTGTGAGACAGAATTCTTTGGACGACAGTACGACTTAAGTCGGTTTGTTTTCATATATTTCCCTTGTCGAGATATGAGGATTTTCCATAACTTTTAACATTACAGATATCTGGTTGTCCTATAACATGCAGTCTTCAGCCCTTCCTTTTTTTAGTAAGCTACACTACCAGTTCTGATAAATCGTTGAAGCAAATTTTCCAATGTCTCTTTTCTTGGCTGTCTTCGATCAGGAAATTTCTGTCGATAAATCCTTTGTGCGAGTAAACCGTTTTTATCACTTTCACACACTACAAAAATCATATCTGTCAAGTCTTCTATCTTAAAATTCATGATTTTGATTGCTTTCTCGTTCTTAATAGTTAATACCTGTAGATACTAACTAATCTCTAACCTCTCTGACTTAAAATGTGAAAATGCCAGAAGTAGTATTTTAAACGTCACATTCAGAGTTTACTTGTTAAAAAAATGTGAATATTGTTAAATCATAAACAAAAAATGCAATTTTCTTAAAAACAATTTTGGAGAGTACATTATAGAGACATAATTTGAAGGGATAAAATAGTTTTATAAGATGGTATAATAATATACTGGATGTTTCATTTAAAAAAATGAAGTTTTTGTTAATTGAAATCTCCCGAATTAATGCTTATCTAAAAAACACCCCGAACCCCAAACGAAACTTCTACTAGGTTCAAACATTTCAGCCATTCTTTACCTTCGTACTTACCAAATAAGTTTACTTGCTTATCACTAATAACGTTTACTAGGCAGCATTTATAGCGCACCAATTTTCGTCAAATCTTAATATTTTTCGCTTCAACTTGGCAACGTCACAATTTATGGGAAAAGAAAACACAAGGGTAGGTGCAGAATTTTACACTGAATTCGATGGTAAACAAATATACAGGGTGTCCTATTTAAAAAAGGTTACTTTATGTTGTCTCGCTTAGGCTGAACACTCTGTATATCTCAAAATATTTTAGAAATATGTACCCGCGCAAATATAACAACTTTTATTTAAAAAAAATGTTTATATAATTTATCCTAAGTAAGTTATTGCACTTCCACACACTAATGGGCCACCCTGTATATTAATTTGACCACAAGCCTTGCTTTCACAATTAAGTTGCATATCACATAGTTGTTGGAAAAGAGTGGGTTTGGAATACAAGTACATATGTATGGCAGTTAACTTGATCATTTAAATAAATTCACTGTTATCTTTTAAGAAAACTCTAAACGGTGATCAAAGACATATTCATTAAGTTACTATTATTTGTTCGTTGTTATGTACTCGATAACCTGAACACTAGGAGGTTTACAGCTAATCGATACAATAGTTTTAGGAGACGAAAGGGTTCCATATGTTAGAGAGGGAAAATATCTTAGGTTATGACTCGATGAAACGCTTACATCCAACAACCAACCAGGCCACCATTGTGGTAGGCAGGTGCAGAAAGTTGTGTGGTAGAAACTGACGCTTCAGCCCAAAAATGACTGAGTGATTATACATAAGGGTAATTAGACCCAATGATAACATAAGGAGCCAAGTATGGTGGCCAAAAGTGCAGTAGACGGGGGCGACTAGAACGTCAAGTAGAGTACAACGGTTGGCCTGTCTGTGTACCACGGGTGCGATGACATCCGCCCCTACCGCGGCAATGAGCAATCTTAAACTTGTCTTTAGTCTTGTATTTTTATACAAGAAAACTACTACTACTATTGATCAATAAGAAATCACCAATAAGTAAATCGCACTGTGCTCTTCATGAACCAGCAGATAAACTTAAGCAGACCCTCTTCACAAGGTTGCCAGCTGACACCATGTTCAAGAAATTCAGCCTATATAAGAAATATGAACACTCTCTACTAATAGTAGCTTCGAACTGGTACACAAACGGCTCAATGACAAAATACGGGAAGCAAACCCAGAAAGGCCCTTTCGTTAACTTTCAGCAAGGTCACGACAGTGTTCCAAGCTGAGATACCACTAATTTGTCACTGCGTTAGAGAATCGCCAATTAAAAAGTCAATCAACGAATGAATACACAGCAAATACAAGGAATGGTGGCAAAGATCATCAGGACAGAGTTTATAGCAGTAGTGGAGTTGTAGCTCATAGCTACATAGATGAGCCGGTCTCAAAGACAATAAAGGAAGCAAAATTGGTTGGCGCTTTCTAGGACAAAAGGAGATCACAATAAATCTGAAAAGGTCGTAGTGAAAGAGGTTCTAATGACCACCACAATCTTAATCTAATCTAATTTAGTTATTTGTTTTTATTCGAACTTGCCGCAGTTAGTGCTCTTGAAATCATTGTGGAAATCAGTCTTTCTGTAACATCTTTATTTCAGAACAGCATGCCAAAAATTTTGTCACCAACTCCAATCTTTTCGACTAACAATTTTATCTTTTCCTATCAATTCGGATACTTTATTACCACGATTATTGTTCGCAAAGAAAAATTCAATAATTTCAACGCTATCTGCAATTGAGTATACTATCTTATGGTAATATGTTGTGTGTATAGTTAATTGTTAATAATTTCGAAATTTAAATTTAGTTCTAATTGATAGGGCGACCTGAATATCAAGCAATACTTTTTTTTTTCTCCAGGTGACAAAGGTGACACAGGAAATCGAGGCTTCCCCGGACCTGCAGGTAAGATGCTCAACAATAAAATTACGTTCTTTACATTATAAAATTCTAGGACGAGACGGTAGACCAGGTATTCCAGGCCATGACGGTAAACCTGGTTTACAAGGTAAATATGTTCCTTGTATTAACCACGACGTTTGTAAACACTTTTTATATAGGAGATAAAGGAAATCAAGGTAGTCCTGGACCAGCAGGACCTCCGGGCGAAAAGGGATATCCTGGTCCAATTGGAAAACCAGGTCATAAAGGTGATATATTCGAATATATACAAAAGAAAGTTTAAAACATATCAACCCTTTCCAGGGGATCATGGCGATACGGGTTACCCAGGGAAACACGGTCCTCCAGGTCAGCCTGGTCATCCAGGCCCGATTGGACCTCAAGGACCAGAAGGTTAGTTATAATTAAAATAGGTAAAGTATTTCGATTTTAAACAACAATTTCATACAGGACCTCCAGGAGGTAGAGGGCCACCAGGCATTCCTGGAGATCAAGGTTCACCAGGTAATATTCGAAAATATTACCGTAGTTTTTATTATTGAAAACGCTCTTTGTAGGAAAGAAAGGTGATTCAGGCCATCCTGGACATCCAGGAAAACCAGGTTCACCAGGATCGAAAGGCCCAGGTGGCGAACCAGGACCATCTGGTCCAAAAGGAGCAACAGGTTAGTCATAAATACAGTAATATATCCAATGAAATGTAATTTAAATGCATATTATTTCTAATTCTGTTGCGTTTACGTCCCTTAATTACGGGCATTATAATTTTGCTTCAAATAGATATTAGTCAACGCGCCAACTGTTGATCAAGTTCCAGTTGGAAACATATTTGCAAACACTGTCCCAAACTTTCATCTAACATGTATCGGGGATTATGACAAGAGAACCTTAAAATTATCAATAATTACTTATCTTCATTAAAATGTTTTATTTATGAGAACTTCTTCTAACTACACACTTTAATGAACATGAATATGTATAATACTCACTATACATACCTAAAGTTAAAAAATGATTCATCAACACAATATATTTGCAGGAGAGAAAGGTTCGACTGGAGGAAAAGGCTTACCAGGTATAAAAATTGACTACTTAATTAAAATATACGAGTATAATTCATATACTACATATTTATTTTTATAATTTTTTCGTCAGGACTGAAAGGCGAACATGGCGAGCCTGGTGCAAAGGGTGATCTTGGTCATCAAGGCTACCCTGGCTATCCCGGTAAGCCCGGTACCCAAGGTATTCCTGGTCCACAAGGTATACCAGGTCTTAAAGGTGTAAAAGGCGAAAAGGGTATGTTGTAGAAATTATGATGCCAATTGATTGAGAATAATTCTAATAACAAATCTATATAGGAGAGAAAGGTCAAGGCTGGGATTCAACTCATCCAGGAGGTATATATGTTTAAAGACACAATTATAACGTTAAGTTGAATACTTTTTTTTTACTTACAGAAAAGGGAGAGCCAGGTATATTAACATAGACCATAAGCACTGTTTTTTTCAAGTACAAGAAAGAAGTTAGTGTTATTTGTGGTAAAGTATTAAATAATAATAAATGATTAAATTGCCAAAAGCCACAGCTTTCCGGTTGTGAAATCACATTCATAAATTTTGTGATGACTAATAAGCTTCGAAAGCTTAGCGGCGTCTGCGAAAAGTAAGTAAAAGTACGTATGTATGGATGTGACGTTAGGGTGATGATACACTGCGACCTAAAAAATAATTGTGTCCCCTATTCTCGTATTTACTGCTGGCTGATCAGTCCGATTCCTTTCAAAAAGTGTAGGATGTCGGAAAGCTTCAGCTTAGGTAATTCTCTATCTTCCATTTCGTGTGCCCCTCGGTCCAAGGCTCTTGAGTTGCATACTGTTTCATCATCTTCCCCGGAAAATCTACATTCAGCTTGCTTCGTCTTTCCAAGCTTACTTAGATATGTATTCAATTTGCAGCGGCCTGATAGAAGATTCTGAAGATCGCTTTGGGTTATATGTTCCAAGGAGAGTTTTAGCTTGCCTCGTAGTGTGTAGATTCTCTCAGTATTTGGATTTTTCTGCTCTACTACACTTTTGTACTTCTCCAGTATTACACCGCTACTTATCTCGCAAAAAGGTTCAGGCCCCACAAAAGGTATTCTGGTCTCCTTCTTAGTGAGATTTCCCAAAACCCACAATAGGGTAACTTTGTTCATTTTGCCTAGCTTACTTGCTTCTTGACCATCAGAAATTATGATAATTTCATGCTTTTTGTATCTTCTGTCACTGTTGAGCTGAACGCATCTTTCAATAGCGTGTATTTCCTCCTGTAAGGTTCTTGGGTACATTTGTAGGCTTTCAAAATATTTGGATCTAGGCCCATATATCACTATTCCAGTATCCTCTGCTGATTCAGAGCACATGGTGCTAAGCTTTGTGGTAAATCTTTCAGACAGCTGAACGTCCGTGGCAAGTCGTCGCCTTCACGAAGCTAAGGGGGTCGGTCTAACCAATCCTTCGCCGATAATTCTACGTGTGGTCCTTTTGGCTGTGCTCTCCACCAAAATGTGGTAAAGTAAGGAGTAAGCCCTCGCAATGGTCAGATTAATTCTGTTGTTCCTAGCCACTGCTCCATGATTATGAGTGATTATTAGTCTCACTATTGCTGTATACATCCAGAATAGTATTTTTGGGTTGCATCTACTATTACTAATCATTAGGACGATTTTTGCCTTGTGAATTACTTCAAGCTCATGCCTGTTCCACGAAAGTTCATTATCCAGGATAAGGCTTAGATATTTCACCTTCTTCTTCCAATCTATGTCTTATCCAAGTAAAGGTAGAATAATAGGCTTTTATAGAATAATTTAATTATCAGTAAATCGTAACTGCGTATTTCCTAAATAATCGATATTACAAAAGCATAGACGTAGTAATTTGAAGTGAATCAATGAAGACAATTTTTTAATATTCTCTTACCCAAAATAAATCATTGCTCACATTTAAAATGAACTACTGTTGATTCAGCCATTAATTTAAACTGTTACAGGACAAAAAGGTGATCAAGGACTCAAAGGAACTAAAGGTATAGTAATATTATTCTAACGCTTTTTTAACTTATCTAATAACGTTATTTTTCTGCGAATACAACACTGATGCGTTCCATTTGATAGTTCAATAACACGTTTCATTTCGTTGATAAGATAAATTAAAATGTCGGAAGAGACCAAACGTATCTTCTATGGAGACACATGTGCGTTAGAAATCTAACTATCTAGTATCAACGAGGGAGACGCCCTTCCTTATATCATTGGGGGAAATAGGGCAAGTGACAGAGAAATAATATTAGAGATGGATGTTGAAATTGACCACTACCAACGTTCATACAAAGCAAGAAATTAAGTATTTTCAAAACTTCGAGGAACATTCTGGCGGATTTGGCATTGTCCGGAAAAATGTTCCACGTCGTTCACTTCAGTTGTGTTGATATTAGATATGCTTATAGTAAACCGTTGATAAGAAAATTTAGTTTACCAATTTCATGATGGTTCAGTACCAGTGAGCATGTTCAAAACCTGCTATACTGCTTCTTTTCTCTAGTTTGCATAGTTTTTCAGGGGCCAACTTCAGAAAATTTCTATTAACTATTTTATCTGAATCTCGATAGTTAAACAATTCGAATGCCTTACTAACATAGTGATTGTTGGCGAACAAAATTTTAATAATGTAAAATGTTTCAAGAATTGAGTAATTCGTTTTGTATCACATTAGTTGTAGATACAACTGCAATATTTTCTTATTAATGTTTATTTTCTGCTTCAGGATAAGCTTTAGATGAAGAGAAGTTCACCATTTTCAAAAAAAAAAGAAATAATTTTAAAGAAATGCACGAGACCTATTTTTTTTTTTTTGAATTGTAGTTTAATGCATTATAGAGTTAAGGCAAGATAAGTATCACTCGGTCTCTTTTCCCTGTAAATGAATACTCCCTCAGTTGTGCATTAAAGTTATAATGCATATGTGTTTCCCCGGAAAATAAATACGACCTCTTTTTTTTCAAGAATTCTCGTTTCAACAGTAGCTAGTTTCGCGTTCAATCAGTTTGTATTGTAGGTAGTCTAGTATTTGACATGACATAATTTGCAAAACAGGAAAATATATTTGAAAACCATACTTCCCATGCCTACCGCGAGTTAGACACACATTACAGCAGTCCACACACAATACATACAGAGTGTACATGAATAGGTAGTCAATTTCTCGGATACATAAAGTACCTATTTGTAAAAATAACAATATACAGTGAAACCTGCCTAAGACGGACCCTTGATAAAACGGAAAACTGTTTAAGGCGGAAAATTTTCATAGTCCGGAATCGTCCTCGTAAAAAAACATAGCAACTGTACCTTTTTAAAACGGAACCTGTTTAACACGAAACCGTACTAATAAATTTAGACCAAAAAGTATTGTGAACCTCCATAAAACGGAATCGGTTTCCACCATAAATAACAGAGTTTACATACTTCAAATGACCGGCAACGGTTCCTGACTTGATTTACGATTAGAAAACAGACCATTTCTGACGGCCACCTATGAAGGAAACACTTTGTCTATTGAAAAATGTATCACACGTGTGGATTACTAGTTAAAACGGCTCAATAGGAAGACGGAATACAAAGGGAATACACATAGTTGTGCACACATGTTCGATCTTTTGTCGGACGTTGATAAAGTAACGTTCATACATATATTTATATCAATAAAATAAAATAGGTATGTATGTATAAATGTGTTCCTTTTTCTGCAATATGATTTAGATACTTGCCTATTTTGTCTTAGAACTTTAGCAAATTCGTTAAAATTTTGGAATTTCACGCGTTGGTATGCTTTAGATTGGACGATTGAATGAAACATTAGAATTTCATATTTTAATACATATGTATAATAACCTGAGTAAAACGGAAGCCTGTGTATAAAGGAAAATATTTTGGTCCCAGTCGATTCCGTTTTAAACAGGTTTCACTGTATTACGTTTCTATATCTTTTTTTTTCTCCCACACACCCCCACAGCATAACATAACGACATATGTTGAGCTATATTAATTTTTTAATGTTTTAATGTTGACTACTCTAGGTGACAAGGGAGATACGCATGAAGTTTCACATGGGAAAGGTATGACATTTTAAAGAGTTCATATAATCCTCTTTAATCAAAAATTTTTCAACAGAAAAAGGCAAACCGCCAAAACACCCAGGGTTCTCAAAACCTCATCATAAAGAGCGACCATCTGCAGGCTGAATTAAATACTAGTTCTTTATTTTGAGAAAATCCAGTATTCCTATATTTTAGAGTTATGATATCAACTAAGAATGTATGATGTGTGTTTTTAATAAAAAAATATTATTTATTATAAATTATTATTTATTAATAAAATAATTCTCACAAAATATAGAAATTCGCAGAGATAACAATTATATAAATTTCAATTAATATAAACTGAAAGCTTAAAAATGAAGACGAAATAGAACTCGGTGAATTGTGTTGCACGCATGGGCATACATATACAGGGTTACCTTTAAATAGGTATTAAACTACGCGAATCTGAAGACTACGTATAAATGTGTAACTGAAAATGAAAAAAGGAAATTTATTTATAACACAAAAAATGTTCAATTGGTGCCCAAAATGCAGTTAAAGTCGGTCCATTTCTTTGCTTATCTTGGATTTAGGTATACAAATATCACTGATTTTTCAAGTTCACGCATGTGGAAGTAAAAAATCGATAAGAAACTGTTAGATGGTATAAATAGTGCATAGTGTGCTTATTGAAACGCAGCGGCTGGTATTTGCACGAGACCAAGACAAAGAGACATAAACATACCTATAGGTCGGCAGTTGAGGAACCTACAGCGTTGTTAATTTTATCAAGTCAGCTTTTATTACTCGTACAGCTGATCTTCCTATTGTGAAGTATTTTGATGAATACTAGATTTCCTATACGGTTTCCTCTGTCTTGGACATTGTCTGCCTTTCGGTCTTGCTTATGAGAACCGCATATGTGCGGGTAGTGCGTTGCATGCCTTTCTTCTCGGAAGATGAAGGCATTAGCTTTCCAATCTCAGGCAGTTTCCGTTTCGGCTTCTGCGTACCGTTCTGCGGTTTACCCGTTTCAGCCCTTTTTGCAGAAACTTGCGTTATTTCTCTGGCGGGTGTTGCTGCTTTTTTTGCGTTGCCGCAGACAGCTGTTCCTGTGCTAGTGTGAGAGGAGGGAGCAGCTAGTGGTGGGCAACCACGGCAGGCTACTGGATGGGCACTAGCGCAATTAGCGCACTCGCGCGCGTTTTCTTTTACCTAATAAATGCTATATATGTATTTTTATGACCTTTTAACTTATCTTATTATCTAGATAGTTTTTTCCACTTGTTAGGTCAATGATAACACTTGCAATTCGAACAAAAGTAAAATTTATTCCAAAACCTTTACAATATATATAATCTGGTTTCGTAACAACTTCTTCAGTGGAATAAAAATGACATTTATTTTGTGCCAAATTATAAATAAATAACTAGCCATGCCTATCAACAAAATTATCTACAGACAAAGAAATTCAGTGATATATAGGATTATGTTTACAATATAGTGGAGAATTTAAGATATTTTGAAATGTAAATTTATAATCATAACACTAATGCTCCTTATATCAATGTATTTTTTTGTCAAGCTCTAACAATTCTGTTCAAGGACTAGGGAAAAACATGGCAAAAAAACCTAGTCAAGAGCTTAATGTTATAAAATTCAGGCGTGATTAGGTGATTAAATTATTATAAATAATACTTAAATTTTCTATATCTGTTCTAAAATTGACCGCGTTATTTTCTTTTTTAATGTATATCATTTCATATATTAATCTTTTTTTATAACTATTTTTTTTTAAATCTTAACATTTTCAAAATCAAAGTTATGTCGTAATTCTTTAGAACGCTTAGACAAAGCAGTTTCCGCGGTTATGTTATGCGTTACAGTGTATTGATGATTATACAGTCGTTTTTTTAGATACTGTCTAGTTTGCCCTACATAACATTTATTACAGTCTTTGCATTCTAATTTATATACAACATTACTTTGATTATCTTTTTTAATCTTAGTTTTTAAATTTGTAAATAACTGTCTGTTATTGTATGGTGTAAATGTAATGTTTACATCTGATTTTTTAAATTCGTATTTAATTTTGTCACTTAAGTCGTTAATGTATGGAATTGTGTGATATATTTTACTATTTTGTTTATTGCCTGTGTTGTATATTTTATGTATTCGTTTTTTTATTAATTTCTCTTAAAATTCCTTTGGATAACTATTTTTGTCCAAAATTGATCTAACTTTGCTTAAATTCTCTTTCCTAAAATCAGGATGTGTTAATTTAATAGCTTGGTCAACTAAACTATTAATAACGCTTTTTTTAAATTTACGGAAGTGTTTGAATAGTAGTTTAGGTGTCTGTTGTTGAACAGAATTGTTAGAGCTTGACAAAAAAATACATTGATATAATGAGCATTAGTGTTATGATTATAAATTTATACATTTTAAAATATCTTAAATTGTCCACTATATTGTAAACATAATCCTATATATCACTGAATTTCTTTGTCTGTAGATGATTTTGTTGATAGGCATGGCTAGTTATTTATTTATAATTTGACACTACATAAATTTATAAATATTTTATTCCACTGAAGAAGTTGTTACGAAAACCAGATTATATATATTGTAAAGGTTTTGGAATAAATTTGACTTTTGTTCGAATTGCAAGTGTTATCATTGACCTAACAAGTGGAAAAACTATCTAGATAATAAGGTATAATTACGAGATGTACTTTACATACATATGTATGTTTGAGGGAAGTTTGAGTTAAAGTCTAATGAAGTTTGTCATGTTATGTTATTCGTATATGTTTGTCCCAAGTTTTCCTATTTTGGTTATCAATTTCTGTATTGTTGTCGTCGTTGTGACAACATTTACACTTAAGTATAGTTTCTTGGAAAGGGAGGAGGGCAATGACAGAGATCTTACCGCACCGATCCTTCAGTACCAAATATTCGACTTTACGCACAATGTCTTCAGTTCGAGCTTCAACGGGTCGTCCGGACTTTGGGTCATCATTGCTTGACTCTCGGCCCCATCGAAAGATAATATAATAATAACAATGCTAATATTTTGTCCAATAACCATTATTGTCTATTGTATCTTGTAACCTTCGACGCTTAGATACTGCCAAATTGTGACAATTGAGACCCAAAAGTCTAGAAAACAAAATTTGGTAGTCTATTATCTTGTGAAGTCAACGTTTCATTATTTACATTACCTGCGCACCAAAGCTTTTCACTTGGCTGAAATTTGCAGTGAAAACATGCAGGTATTATTATGTATCGAGATTTATTTTCTAGAACCGCAAATATTTTAATAAATGATATTAACTGTTGTAGAAAATCCATTGTGTTCTGATTGTATATCAAGACACACATTAACGTATAAGTACGTATCATTTTCTATTTTCTCTTGGCATTTCAGAAAGCTATATGTTTAAAGCAAGATAATTGCAAAAATGCTAAGTATTAATATTAGGTTGAATTATTTATTTTTATGATAGGAATAATATGTAGGTTACATATTTGTTAATTAAAACTTTCAAATAATTGCCGCAAATGCGAAGATTACTTGTGTTTATGTTTATAAGATAATTGAGTATGTATGTAGGTATATGATATACATACTTAAGTAGTACGATACGGAACATCCATTTAATTCACGCGCTGAAGGTTGAACTCCTAATTTTTTAAATTTTAATGTATACTACCAACAATTACACAAGCAATGTCTTTGTATGGCCGACAAACTACAGTAACACCAATATTTACACACGTTGCAGGGGTATACTGACCTTCCGCCTATTCGGAACAAAATATTGTGCGGTAGGTCTTGCTCTGTCGATACGTGTCCGGATACCTTTGCAGCTATTGTACATATTTTTGGGGTATGTCTTTTTCATAGTTCGTCTTTGTTGCACCCGTTGTAAAATTTCTTCCACATTATGCTAACGCCTTGAAAATAGTACAAGTGGCGCCGCCTTGTGGCAATTTGTGGCAAATTCAACTAGACAATTCCCAATTCCCCATAAACTGTCAAAAGGTAATCAATGTCATAGTCATATCCTGATCTCTACCAATTCTATATAACACAATTAGTTGTGGGAGTTCACAGAAACAAATATAAAAATATGATTTATTTAAAATGTGCATTCTTCTATTTAACAATTATCACATTACAACCAACGATATATGGAAATAACCTCAATAATAATGAAGATGAAAATGACAGAGAACGGTACGTAATCGAAGGTAAAGTTTTTCCACTTGATGTACCTTATACCCAGCCAAATTGGCAAGCGAATACTAAAATTCACGTAAATGGTGGTGAATATTTAGGCTTCGTAAAAGAAGATGGCACATTTATCATCCATAATATTCCATCGGGCTCTTACATTGTGGAAGCATTAAACTCTGAACTCACGTATGAACTCGTTCGTGTAGAAATTAATTCAAAAGGCAAGTTTCGTGCCAGGAGAGTAAATCATATCCAAACATCACAAGTTAATCAAGTACCTTATCCACTGCGAATGAAACCTTTAGGGCGAACAAAATATTTCCAAATACGTGAGCAATGGAGAGTTACTGATTTCTTATTAAATCCAATGGTCTTAATGATGGTGTTACCATTGCTATTGATTATGGTGTTGCCAAAAATGATGAATGATCCAGAAACTAAGAAGGAAATGGAGCAATTTGGTAGCTTAAAGTTTCCAGGAGTATCTGATATGGTTACAAATATATTTGCTGGAGCCCCACCTAACCCTCAGCAACCAAAGAAAGCATTGAAAACGAAGAAGAGACAATGAAACAAACTATGTATATTATTTTCTGTATATACTAGTGGAGATGTTTTTATTTATTTAGTAGCCCTTTTTGTAAATAAAATTTAAAAGAACGTTATTTGTTGTTCATTGTACTATTATTTCAAAAAAGAGAGAGTCTAGATTTTAAAAATAGACCCCAACGTTAGCTATTAGATTGACAATAAAGTAAAATCACACCGTTGAACCAACCATAATATCTGTCAAAATATTTTGGCTAGGTTATGTTGGCAGTATGCTATTCAGCATATCCGTGTTTGTAGGACATTTAATTAATTATTTTTTGCGGTATAGATTAGTCGTTTTAAGAGCAAATACAAACAATTTTGGTTATATTGAAATTACAATTAAATAACAGTAAACTTCAAGTATGGATGCAAAGCCCACCCCCAATGTTATTATAACTGTGGAAGTATATTCTCCTCCAAGGAAACGAGAAAAAGCAAATCATTTAAGTAAAGCTGAAAAGCAAACAATTATTTATGCTTACAAAAAAATTACAACAGATACACCCAAAATTAGAAAAACTGAAATGGTGGAGAAAATTTCCCAGGTATTAGGTAAGTATATTAAGTATGACATCCACAACATATTAGAAGATATGATTCTAGGCATTTCAAGAACAACTGTATATCGAACAATTACAGAATATAAAAACACAGGAAAAACATCAGAACCAAAAAAGATTACTGGTAGGCGATCTTTATTGGAGTCTTTTGATGAAAATGTTAAAACTGCTGTACATGAAATAGTGACAAATATGTTAGATCGAAATGAATTGCCAACATTGGATAATATTTTAACTGAAGTAAAAAATTGTAGTGAAGTGCCAAAAATGAGTCGTTCTACATTATATCGATTACTGAAGCAATTGAAATTTAAGTGAAACAAAAAATAAAGTACATTTATATATTCACATAATTCTATAATGTATTGCAGACACATTAAATGAGGCACAAATAGTGCAAGATAAAGAATAATGTAAGTCTAAACAGTCTCCACTGAAATTTGATTACAAAATAAAGAGATGAAGTTGAGAGTATGGTTAGAATAGAATTATTGAATTTGATAAACATGGCCAGAAATAATACAATTTATGTCTTTGTGGAATTTTACCAACATTTGGACTTTGCAAACAAAACTATTAAAAAATTACAACAATTTCATCGTAAACTTCAAATTAAATTCAAAAGTCATACAGTAATTTATGACAAAAATATTACAGGCTTCCTATTTCAAAAAGAGCGAGACAAAATTCTCAAAAGTCCAAATCAGAATCTGGAAAACGTTCTGTTCTATTGATGCAAACCACCACAACAGTTTACAAATATGGGAAACTGCTGTAATTTTTTTTCAATTTTCGAATTTTATCAGTTTTTCATTGAGCTTAAAGGCAAAATTTAACATTGTAGCGTTATTTTCCGGTTAATTTTAAATATACACCCTACCTGAATGATCAAACGATCATCATAACATCGATAGGTCAACACGCAAGTTTTGCACAATGTAATCTTACCTCTGAAATAACCAATCACGCATGGTAATTTTGGCGCGATTAATTTAAAATGCTTCTCTTAGTTTAAAAATAGACTGTAGCAATATTTATGAATTAATTATACGAGCCAGAATCAATTAGTTAACATGTCTGATTTAAGGTTAAAAATACCAGAAAATTTGATTTTACTATGTATTGTGACACTACGGATGTGGTCTGCAGTGTGACGTCACTTGCTGCAAGAGAATAGTAAAACTTTATTATTTTCACTGTTAAATATGCAACTCATGTTTTCTTCCTATTGAACTGCAACAGCGTGGCCGATAGGACATTCTCCATAATTGGGTCGATGGCGTAGTCCTTGGACGCCGACGAATATGCCGTATGCCGGAGTTCCGCAGAGGTCACTCCTTGGCTGTTCATCCTTTTTACCAGCGACTTACCAACGCAAGTGTTCACCAATGTGACGTGGCAGTCCAAGTGGCGTGTTACAATTAACGCGTTGCAAGGACGTTTTCCAGGAAGCGCAATCTACCTCCCACTCAAATCACCATAAGAGGAAATAGAATGCCATAGAAGTTCCAGATGCAATACTTGAGTCCGACGCTCGAAGCGAGGGTAAGCTTCAGGCACCACTTTTCGGAGATAGCCGGGGGGTCTCTTCCTGCACGGTGGTCTCTTACTCCCCTCCGGTGCTGGAAAAGTACGCTGAGCTTGGGAATTATACTCCTCATCTATAACATTTCTTTGAGCAATCCTCACCTACGGTACACTAGCCTGGTCCAGCGGCAGCTTAACATCCTACAGAACCGAGTGCTGCGCATTATACTCGCAGAACTTTGGTTTGTGAAAAATATGCAAATCCATCAGGAACTGGATTTCCCCGCCCTGAGCAACTACACGGTGGTGCTAGCCGGAGAAACTCTTGAAGGGGCATCGAGGGCAAAGAACCCGCTCATCCAGGACCTGTTACATCTGTACAGTCTCAATTCTCTTAATATACCTACCCATCTCATCCCATTGATCTGTTAACTATTTCATACGTCACTACACAAATGAAGACTATTCAGAAAATAAAGCAAGCATAAATTAAGATATCTTTTTATTAAGCAAAGATTTTAGGGCACATACAAAATATTTATAAAAAATACTGATAACAAAAATACGGTTTATAATTATAGATTCATTATTTGTGCGCAACACCATGCATGAATAAATTCAATTCCTGTTTAACTTTAAAGATATGTTTTAAAATTTATTATTTTTTGTCAATCAACTACACTATGATATCGTCAATAATAAATATTACCAAATATTTCATTTGTATTGAGCGCAAATTCTTTTACATTGCAAGTAATATATACACAGACGAAACTAATATTTCATATTTTGCAACTCTTCAACGTGTATGGAACTGAATTGTGGTGTCGTACGTGGCTAGGAGGCCTTCCAAAAATCCACAAATTGATAATAACTAGGTAATCTATTAGCATATTCGGAAGATCACTTGCTTTTAATGGAACTTTTTTCAAACCAGCTAAGCTCTCAAATTAAATCGAGAAAATACTAATGGATTCCTCAGTATTGCACATTTACAAAAAGGTTGGAACAAATACTTTAAATTATATAGACATGAATTTAACATAAATATCTATGCCGAATAAAATCTAGAGAGTTTAACAAAAAAGATGCAACAACAAAATGGAAATTGAAAAAACACGATTTTGGATTTCGTACTTTTTCTTAACACTAGCACAAACAAGACATAAAATTTTATAAATTTGTTTCCCATAATTAATTTTCTTACAGAGCTATTTTAATTCTTTAATAGTTAACAATTTAGGAAAGGCAAGCAAAGGCAATATAGAGATTATATTCAGTCAAATTACAGCTTATAGGAACAATCTTACGAAACTTGAAATGATAATACCATAATACCGACATCTTAAGTCGTGTAAAATATTCCTTTAACCGTACCTACAGTCTCAACAAGCAACATCAAACATAGATTACGAATCGATTATACATGAGAAGTGTACCCTAGTAAAAATGTGCGTTACACAATATTACGAAAGCCGAGTTTGATAATTTGAAAAGCTTTGAGCAAGGCGAGCGAGTAATAGTATATGAAGAATGTTTTTGATCTACATAAATCATAGAGATGGCAGAGCCTCATTATATTATAATGTACACTCATGTAACAGACAAATGTCCGTATAACGTAACCTTTATGATTTTTATCGCTATTTAAGAAAAATAAAAATAATACGGCAACTATTCTTCATATACATACACAAAACTGATTTATATTTGTTCCGAACTACATATTTAAAAACAATTTGTTTATTTCCAGGTTCAATTTCTTATTGGTTTTTGAACTAAACACTATATGTGACCAGTGCTTTGAGGATATCATGTAATATATGGTAATATAAGAGTCGTAACTCAAGGAAAATAAATAACACTACTTTTCAATATAATTAATCAAAAAAAAATGTCCACATGCTGACATTATTTTGACAAGTGACACTGACATTTATGACTTGAGTATCTACCTACCTAAGTAAATAAATAATATTTCCATAGTAAGCTACTGATTGCAAATTAAAAATCAAAATCAAGTATATTTAATATGTTCATATTTTAGCTGCCGACTATGTGAAAAATGTATCGAATTTTCTTTAAAAAAAATTTCAACAATCTTGATTTTGAAGATGTTTATCTATTTTTACTTTTGTCGATATAAAATAGAATATAATTTTGAGTTTGCACTACCAGGCATTGTAAATTCAAAAACCACACAAGTACAAATATTATACTTTAGTGATTCCTTCACATAATAATAATTCACCATGAGAAACCATGATGTAAGTCTTGTATTGAGTTCTACCGATGGCATAATATGAAGGATGATCTAGATGACTCGATTAATGATGATAACATTGCGATTCATCAGTCTTCTGATTTATTATTCACTTATAGTAAATCTATTGTCTATGTTTTTGTGCGACAATAATTGCATAAATATTGCTTAGATTGAATAAAAACGAATTCATCATTTCTTGCCGCTCATTGCCATGTAGCAGTTTTCAATTTTGTTCTTAAAGTTGGTAATCGGCGACATAGGCATGTAATGGTTTTCAATCTTTTCTGTAAGTATATGCGTCTTGGTTGGTGTCATTATCATATACTCGGATTCAGAGGTAAATATTTGGGATATTCTAGCGAGATCTTTGGCTGGTAACGTATTGCAACGATGCTTGTACGGGGTTGATACTGGTGTAGAGTTGGAATCTCTTGATATTTTATCTCTGAAAGGTAAAATATACATAAATACACTGCAGCGTTTTCTTATTTCTAAAACGGACAAATACTTGAACTGTATTGAAATGCTTTCTGGCGACAAACCATTATCGTTTTACTTCCTACAACTGTGTGGCGATAGTAGTAAGCATCACAGAACAGCATTACTTTGCAGAAATGTGCTTTTCCTGCAAAATGTACTTACTATCTTTTTGCAGTTATAACCTAGAGGCTATTAGAATAGCTTATTTTGTACATTTGTACGTAAACATAGTAAAAAATGTGCTAATCTACACAATGCAGAAGGAAAATCAGTAGATGGTATGTGGGCCACAAAATTGTGAGACCATCTAATAAAAATTTGAATTCCTAAATTTTGCGGCCACGGTTTCGGTCATGAATTATGATCGTGAAACGTATCCGATTATCCAAATCGATTCCACATGATAGCCAGACACTGTATTCAATTTACAAAATATAAAGCATGTATATACGTTTCAACTAAATTATTCCGTACTATGTTACAAAGGTACACTTTTCAGTTCGAATTTAATCATTCATTAGCTATTGTATTCATGATGTATTTAACAAAATTCCAGGTTAACTATACCACGAACTTTGCAATGTAATACGTTGATTGTATGCAAAAATTTCATTCGCTTCTCTCGTGTAAATCTTATAGAAAGGAATACTAGAAGATCTTTCAGGGTTGCATAGACACAAGACGCTCGATTGTTCGTGTTTTTTTTATATTCCAAAAAATTTCTTACCTTTCTATAGTATTACATTCATATATCCTTGGTGGTAACGGGGGAGGTGGTATATGTTTGCCGTTCTTAGCCAATTTCTGTATGACATCTTCAGGATTCTCATAAACATGATGGGCATATTCTGAATTAGGACCTTTCTCGTTGTCTGCATGAGGAACATCCAAAATTTCTTCGTATATTCCAGATGCTAATGAAATACCAGATTCACGTCTCGATAAAATATTTCTGTAACAATAACGGGAGACATAAACAACAATAATTTTTCCTGCGGTTCGTTCATACGTACTGTGTTTCTGAGATTATTGATAGATCCTGTAAAGATTCGCCATTTGTTTCACTGCCACCAGGTGTTTTTGTTAAAAGAGCCATACCCAACGTAGTTAAACTGGATCCCATCTATAAATAAAGTGAACATTGATTTTACTGTAAATTAATGGTTCGGCGATTCGTATAAATTATGATACTGTTGTTGACTACTATCTATTTTTAAAGTGAATAATAAACACCTGTTGGAACTTCGTTACATTCCGGCGATTAAAGTCACTGAATTTTATGATTACAATGTGATATACAATTTTACAATGCATTTATTCATTCTTATATGATAAGGTAATTGTAGTTTTTAACTGTTCGTGTCATTTGCTCGTTATGTCTGCTTGTTATTGATTGTGCTAAGCAAAAAATAGAGAAAAGAAGATTGATTTAAAATCAGTTTAGCGAAAAAGAAAATGTAAAAGGAGATACTTAATAAAAATATAAAATAAATTTTATTACTATTCATCAATCTTTTTTCATATAATTTAAACACAAGGTTAGCTTTTAGTGCTTCAATGATATATATCTTTTATTATTATGATTTTTAAATATTTATGAGAATATTAAAAAAATAGTAAACCTGTAGATAGCCTTACTCTCTTTATTTAGATAATAACACTTGATATGACTGATATGTACTTGTACAGTTGCTCACGAAAGTATCCGGCCAACAAGCAGTTTATCGAAACGACCACAATATTACTAAATTATAAGGTGATAAGAAACAACTAATGTGCATATTACATTCATTTATTAATACTATTAAAGTCAAACAAAGTTGTAAAATGAAAATAATAAAAACAACTGTAATAAAAAATATAACGTAAAATATGCACTATATTAAGCACACAAAATTATTGTAGATAGGAGTTGGGCAAAAGGAAAGAAGTGATAATGAGAATTTTAGTTACCTAGACAAGAATCAAAGCAACGAAAAATGTACTAAGGGAAAAGAAGAGGAAATACGGAGAAGAGCTGCTTAAGGAAAGCTACAGAAGTAAAGAGATTAGAAATTTGTTTCAATAGGCGAAGAATGAAAACCGAGAATAAGAAGATGTAAGGAGGAAGTGCTCATAGCTGGGAAGGAGGAAACATTAGAAGGCTAAAACGAATACTTTAAAGAGCTATTGCATGGTGAGGGCAAACTAAAAGATAAGAATGAATAAAAAGCCGCGCAGTAGACCACTACAAGAATGTTCACACGGATTCCGGATATTAGAACAAAAATACAGAAAAAGAATTATTTGAGGAAATAGATGTACCCACACATTCACCTGACTGTTGAGACAAAAATTATCTCTCTTGAGAAAACCGGATGAAAAAATGCTAAAAGTCTGGGAGAAGAAAATTTTGAGGAAGATCTAAGGAGAAGAAGAACGTACCACGAAATTATTATCTTTAGACCGAACGAAATATCGTAGTTTTGTCAAAGAATGGATAGGAGAGGGTATATAGAATGAATGTCGGACAAGAGTATTCCAAGAATAATAACCAAGAAAATGGGGGAAGGAAAAGAAAAAGAAGGCCAAAGATGCGATGGAAGCCCAAAGTTGAAAACGGCCTGAGAGAAATAGAAGTTGCAAAGTGAAAACAGAAAGCGAGGGGCAGGAAAACATGGAAGAAAATAATCAACCAAGCCATAGATAATTATTTTCATAATAATCGCATACGGGCCGAAGAAAATTCACATGAAATGGTGAATACCCGTCATCAACATCAATTCTCTGTCAATGTGTGGGCCGGAATTGTTGGAGATCACTTGATAGGTCCACGTTTTTTACCGATACGGTTAAATGGCGAGGTATACCGCAATTTTCTTGAAGAGAAGCTACCACTACCGCTGGAAGCAATTCCGATGCAATTAAAATCACAAATGTATTTTATGCATGACTGTCGATGAACTGATAAATCGTATTATCGCAGTTTTCAAACAATTCGAAATACTATTGGTATTTTAGAACGGACTAGAAGCTTGTATTGCAGTTGGGGGTGGTAATTTTCAACAGTTAGTACAAGTTAATTTTGTTTTACTAATTATTTTGTTAGTTTATAATAAAAACATTAATTATATTAACTTACTATTAAACATGGTATAACTTTAGAACTAAGCGGTTTTGAACATACATATGTTCTTAGTTAACTTTAATGATCAAAATAACCCCAGAAATCAGCTCCAAAAGTTTGTCACATACATTGAGAATCCCCTGTATATTTCGCATTATATATATGATAAATTTATATGCTTCGTTTATAAATCACTTTTAAACTATATTTAAAACAATAAAATCCTAACGATAGGCTAGCATTACGAATTATAAACACATATATCTATGATTAACAATCTAACGAAGTGTGCAGTAAAATATTGGGGCCAATAACAGTTTATAACAAACATATACAACTTCAAAAACAACGATCTTGAATTTTGGCACGTGCTCATACACTAACCTATTGTGTACTTAATCCGAGACTAAAACAATTTTAAATATTGATTATATGGTAAAGTAACTTATGCTATACCTAATAAAAAAATGCGTATCTATGTTTACCGCAATTAATCTCGGCAAATACCAAAGTGACGAAACCAGCATAACTTTCCCAATTTATGTCTAAGTGTCTAATAGATAATAATTCTAAAACGGACCCAAACAAAAATGTTTATGCAACAACTTTACACACTTATTATTTTCAATATTTCATTATTATCGTTCTGCAAAACAGTTTAAATAAACATGATAATACTACAAGTAGTAAACACTAAACCATGCCTTTTCTATCTTAAACGAAGCGAAACACGCACAGCATTACTGTTTTTGATCACCGTTGTTTGTCGAAAAAAAAAAAATATGCAGCCTACATACATAATCATATTTGTTGTAACATTTCAACGGGTTATGTGTGAATTGGTAAATAAACAAAAATATTTCCAGGAAGAAATAAATTAAGGAGCAAATATTTATAGCGTATGCGTTCTAATTTTTGTAATATAGTCCGAAACAATAATAGAGATAAATACATGTAAAACATATTAGGTAGACGGATTTACCTTATTTTTTAAAACGAAGTCGTCGGAGGTCATCGAAACCCTAACACCGGAATCCTCACTTCCACTATTACTTCTAAAACATACCGGACTATCCGGGACATCTTTACTGAGAGAATCACAAAGATCTCCCTCACTTCTGCTAAGCCTACGCGAGGATATCAAACCAGGACTAGACTTCGGATATTTTCCCCGACTAAGTAAGTAGTCTAATAACTGAGGCGACTGCTTGCAGTAGATATAAACTTGCCCTGGACCAGCGACAAATTCTCTGTAAGAAGTAATAAACTATAATTACTTAAGATTGTAAATTCTTTAAACTTACGCGCTGGTGTGCATAACGCAGACAGTTTTTTCATCATCAGGATGACAAGGTGCTTGTAGATGAAATTGATGGAATTGGTACCATTTCCAGCTAATCTTTGGTTCACCAGTGCACGGATCACTGATCGTGATATCCTGAGAATTCATTCCTAATACGCCGTGAAGGCCTAGTAAACCTGCGCTTCTTGAATGTGCGTTATCTATGATTGATACATGGAAATTTGAATCGCCCACTGAAAAAGACATGCTAGTGATAAATTTACATACATCGGTATTATGGAATGCCATATTTAAAAAATTCTTATTTTGATTAACAACTTAACAAATATTCACTGGATCTCTTGGTGCCGAAGTAGAACTCTAGATCACTAGTGATCTAGAGTTCAACAACTTAACACGCTATTCATTTTGCTGATTTTAGTATTGCTAAGAATTAGTAAATTAGTATTGATAATTAGCTTCAAAAATTGATAAATTACTAACGGTGGGCACTTGGTTTAGAACATCCTGTATAGGAACAGATATAAAAGAGATCATTTTTCCATTAGCAGCAACTGCATGTAGAAACAAGTCAAAATTAATAAAATGTTATTCATAAGCACAAAAATAATGTATCCGAAAACCAAGTATACCAACTACGTAATTTGGAATGTTAAATAATTCGAAAATTGACAACATTTTACGATAACTTGCGCATTTAATTAATTGCATTGTTGTTGCTATTTTTTTCGATGGTAATACGATTTTATCATTTTGTAGTGACGTCAAAGGATGCATTGTTCGTGAATATGGCATTTCCTGTTATAAGTTCAAATGGTGCTATTTTATTTTACCACCGTTAGTGCTTACTCTAACTTAATTTTTATTAATTGTTTTATAAAATGAGCACTATTTGACGAAAAATACCCTAAAACTAGAATATTTACAAAATGCAGTTTGTTTTATTACACAAAAGTTCTTCTTCTCAAAAATTTTATCCTATTCTGCAGCATCTATTATACTTATGTCAATTTTATCTAAATTTGACATTCTGATAGAGCTTAGAGGACGGTGCACCGCATTCAAACTAGGAGGAAAATACAGAAGGAAGTTATACATAATTCAAGTGTCAAAATTTAAATGGAATATTACATTCAATACATAAGCGAATCATCATTGAATCTTATTTTCGTAATGAAATCTTGAAAACGTGGAATGAAGATACAGTACTGTAGCTTGCCTGGTTAAACTTAGACAACAGTTTTCTGATTTTGTGTTCTTGGAAGCTTCGTCAACGTGGTCCTGCATTGTGTGAAAAACAGGAAGGAACCCACATAAGAGCGGTGGTTGTAGCCCAACAGTCCGTACAGAATAAACTTTGTTTGAAAAACTGTTTACGCAGCACCAACATCATCACTAACATGCAAAACAATTTTAAGGGGGGACATTGTTTTATTTCCTTCTAAGATGCCGACGTATCATGAATTATTTCCGCCTGATCATAACAGACGCATTTTATATTGTTAATGGTTCCCCCAACATTTATTGAACATGACCTCTTGGATTTGACATTTTTTACAGACGAGGTGTGGCTTCATTTGTCAGGGCATATCAATACACAAACCATGAGAATGTGGAGTGCTGAAAATCCTCACATATTTCTCTCCGTTGCATTCCAAGAAAATTGGTATGTGGATTGGTGTTTCTCGCAAACGCTTGATATCCATAATCTTTGAAGGAAGCATAAAGATATTTCTAACAAGATGGTAGCATTTCTCACACGACTCCGCAATCTAGTACTTATGTACGACAACGTTTTGGCGATCGTCTGGTGAGTTTTACGTTGTAAACTTGAATTCTCGCCAAGATCACCAAATTTGACTATCCTAGATGACATTTTTCCACATTTGAAGAATTTCGTTTTTAAAATAATTGAAGAATGTGCCAATATTACGCCCGATATGCTGAGGGATTTGAAAACATGAAAAGGCATGTAAATTTGTGTTTGCATGAAAATTGTCGCTATCTTCAACGTCAATTACTAACGTCGCCTTTTTAACGGAACACTTTGTATATTTGTCCTAATAAGTATCAGGTTTATTTTCTTCACCAGGATTTGTTTGAAACGTTTTTAATAGAACCTTTGGTTATATCCTGGTAGCATATTAAGAATAGGTAGATAAATATAAAACAATCATAAATATTTTGCACAGCAAAATGTTCTAAATTGAAGAGGCATGAAAATCAAGAAGCTAAAATGTAATAAACAAATCTGTTATTTTTCTATAAATTCATGGAAAATATAGCTCCTCCAGTCGTAAATAAATTAAAAACATGTTTTTAATTGCACAAAACAAAAGCAGAATTTCATCTAGTTTGTTTTCTTAACATTGAGAATAACAAACTTATGTGTCGGTATATTATTAGCAATTATCCTGATTGGAAAATATTTTGTTGCATGATTGTTTTAAAGGAATTCAAAAAATGCCTACTTGTAGACAAGTATAAAACTATTGTATGAACTGCATAGGCCTTATTTTGATAGAAGATAATTACAGAATGTGATGAAATGATTAATAGGATGCTGGAAACAGAATTAAACTTTTAATTTACAGAATTGTATAATATAAGCCTACTACCTGACACTGTCTAATAAAAAAATTAATATTGGTTTTGCATTTCAAAACAAGAAGTTACTAGATATGAACCTGTGTTTTCTTGCTATATTATTATTTATAATAAATAACAATAAATCTTGTAATGGACGTTAATTTAAAATATGAATCATAGATTAAAATACCATTTTACCTAATAATAAATTAATATGAATATATTAAGAAATTGTGTCTCCAATCGTATTTGTATCAAGAACCTAGTCATTCAATATTCCAAGAGATGTTTACAATTAATAACAAATGCATATAATGGTAATTCCACCTTTTTCACAGTGATTATTCCAATAACTTGTAACACACATTTCTTTACCAGTCATAACAATTTCTATACGTAGTGTGTAAACATCACAAGTAAATAATACAAAATTTGATAAAAATTTCCCAAAATTATCAAGGGAATACCATTTGACGTCATGATTTTATATCTCTCTATATCTATATTTAATTTTACATACATTTTATATAAATTTGTTTTCCTCTTATTGATACAGATACACTAAATAATCTTTTCGGCAATGCCCATTACCAAATAATGCTTGAAGCTCGAAATAACTACAATACAGGATATTCAACTTAAATTCTGTCATAGATTTAAATAGAAAATAGACCATACAATAACAAGATTCTATTTTCTCTATTATTCGTACTATAAATAAACCATACCTGGTAGATATGAAGCTACACACAGCATCCTTCGAATCGAAGCCATCCAACTCTGAGTATCACTCTCCGAAGAACCTGACAGAAATAAAAGAGGCTTCTGGTTTCTCCCCAGAGTAAACACACCAAAAGCATATTGTTTAGTACGAGATTCCGTTCTGCATAAAGTCGAAGATCTTGGTAAAATAACATTACTTAACACAGTACCATCAGCCGAAGATTTAAATTTTAATTCCAACCCGTTTTCCATGCTCTCCAATCGTTTGATCTCGCACCATTGTTTCTGCCATGCCTGCGAAATTTGAATTGTTTTTCGCAAAATGCTAAGAAAAAACCGCGAAAATACACTTGCCTTCCACGGTGTGAATCCTCTTCGACTCCTAGCGGATATTTTTACGTCTAGATAGCCACAAATTGTATCATTTCCAGTCATTTTAGTCTTTATTTACTACCCCTTGTAATATTTTTATTGGACGTTAACCCCTCCCTAAAAGAGACACAGCCCGCGCTCGGAAGAACCAACTGTACCGTATACGTGGTAGGGGAAACACCTGCTAACGTGCTGCCAACCGATATAAAGCGTGTAATACTGACGAACGTTTAAACGCGACTGGAGTGATTATTTAAAAATATTTACTCGGAATATTTTTCGATAATGCATGTGCATACGTTGTTATGAGTGGGAGTTCACGTTTTACACATTAACTGATATCAGTTGGGTATCTATTAATTCCGTAATGTGTTTATAAATACACGAGGGAACACTTGAAGAGGTGGCGTCAAGTTCTTATCAATGCATCTGTTTGGCCTGGAAAAACAACATGCATTAATGCAACCCCATATATGTATGTGGATTTGTGAATGTTTTGAATAAACGTATTTTAAGTTAGGTAAAACGTTTTATTCAATAATTATTTGTGAGTTTATTGCAGTCCCAGCAAATAAGGTGCTCGCTCGACAGGCGCGTAGCAACCAGATGAATAATCTCTTGAGGGTCGGAGTATAGAAGCGTAAAATTTATTTGTCCAAAACTACTACCTATACAGGCTGGCCTTAAACTAGCCTTATTAATAAGTTTATGTTAACTTTTTGTATTTCATTTATATTAACCGAGTTATTAAGGGTTCTTTGGCGGAGCCAGCGCCATGCTAGAATATGAATTTCAAAATTTCTTGTAGGTGATTAAGCTGTGCTCGTGTCTCTAGCAAATTGAATGTTTTTTGTTTTTATCTTAACCGAGTTATTGCACTTCCGGTTCGACACGTACACATCACATAGATCAGCCACGAGGGGCTACTATGAGTTTTAAAACTCAAGTGATTTGCTTCTATTGGATTGAGTTTTCTGGAAAGACTAGTTCCGCAACCACAAAAAGTTTTTAACTTTTTATAGATATGATGGTCGTGCAACACCTGGTCAAAATGACAAGGTAAAAGTATTTATTCGCTGCACAATGGCCACAAAAGAAAAAACAGATGTCCTACATAGAAGGCTTTACATTCCTTGTAGCAACTGTAGCCACTGTAAGAGTTGTGGTAACTTACGTAGTTCTTAAGGCGAGTCATTTCATTTTTTAGCTTTGTGCCATAAGGTGTTGTGGGATTTGGTTAATTTTGCTGTGTGTTTCCACTTTTGCCTGTCCTTAACATTCCTCTTCCACTTCTTCAGCTACATTCTGTTTAAGTATTCTATTACATCTTGCTGCCATGTAATATGTGGTAGTCCTCTTTTTCTATGTCCCGTCAGCGTCCAATATGTACCTACCTCGCTTAACTACAGATTCATTTTCTTTTCTAGTTACGTGCCCAGACCATTTTGGGTTTGTCGCTTTTATTATTCGTAGGTACTATTGTTTCTGCATTTAAAGTTTTCTCTACTTCGATATTGTACATTCTTCTATAAACCTATATCTTCTTCTACTTTTAGTGGTCCATAAATTCTAAGTTTCGTTCAAAAATGTTTGATCTGCCTTCTTCTTTTTTTATCATGTTTTGTATATTTTTACCTTTAGTCCTTTACATATTTATTTTCTTATTCTTCATATATTGCTTACATTTGTTAAAGGCCCTATATCCTGCCTGTGCTATCTTTTCTATCTCTATCATCCTTCGGCTAATACCACACAACTTTTTATTTACATCAGAAACGAATTACTCCTCGGAAATCTTGAAATTTAATGATGGCAGGGCTGACCTATATGGACCCTCCAAAAACTCGCGCAAACAAATCAGCTGTTGTGGTTTTAAAAATAGCTGAGGATATGCTTAATAGATTCGTTTAAAAGAGTCCGAGCCATTGTCTCAATTCCCACAGTGTATGTGAGGAATATTATATTTAGGAACAGAAATAAGAAATGTATCTTCCTCCCAAAATATGTCCCAAAACTTCTTTCAAAATCCTTTACTGAAAGAACATAGAAATTATAGTTTAACGATCCCAAGAAAAATACACTTTTTCAATCAAAGGATAAGCGGGAAAATGGTTCTTGTAAATTTATTTACTAGTGTAAAACTCGTTGAAGCCCCAACCCCTTGGGTATAGCAGGGGCCCTATCTACGTCGTTGAGCAATTTCACTGTTAAGCTAAATTTCAATATCTCACAAGTTTGAATAATGCTGATATTCGTTTCAGCTATGTAGGGACAGGTGTTCTATGTACTTGTTGAAAACATTTAAGTGCATTACACCCATTGTTGACTCCTAACAAAAGCAAACTGCCTTAAAAAATCTAAATTTCGGGTCCTGTTTTGCCTTATTTTGAAACTTAGTCCGATCTTTCTAAGAAAGACAGATTTGTAAGATTGTTCCTCCTTGATACATTGACGATACTAATGTTGTAAGTTCTGAAAACAACCTTCGAATGTTAACATGCTATCTGGATATCAATACCAGAAAATGTCTGTTTAGAGTTATTAGGAAATCTTGGCTATTCGTCTTCAGCTACCTTCAACTATATTTTGTTCATCTTCTACGTGTAAATAACATCTTTAAAATACATTTGCAACCATTGAGAGATACAACTTACAATAAGTCTAGAGTTAATTTCTTTGAAATCGTCATACTGTGAGTACTTCTAAACGTTACTTATGCAAAACGTTTGTTGTTGTGAGTGGTGACATCCTTTTTCTAAACTACATTTATGGATATACAAAAGCTTTCCTGAGACTGTCTTTGAAAAAATTGGCAATACCATTTCCTAAACTATTTCAAATTTCGAGTCTACGAAGTGTACGTTTTTATATGATATGTAATATTATGTCAGTATAATAATTAAAGTTAAGGATAATTTATAGTTTAACGAATCTACCATTACACTTTTTAATCTTAATTACATCGTGCGTGTTATATAATTTTAGAAGAACCAACAAACAAATAAATATATTATACTTTTTAATAAAAAAGTCCACTTCTATATTAACATAAAGTTATAAAATTATTTTATACTATTTTTCAAACACTTTGAGTAGTATGTGTTTCCTACTTACCTTACAATTACCAACTAAATACGACCTTCGTAACATTGACGTAGACATATTTACACAAACATGTGTAAACAACAATATTGTTATTACTCAATATACTTCGTGCACTAAAATAATGGAATAAATAAAAATTATTAATTCCACTTGACTATATCAGATACATAAATCAGGTTTTTTTCTTTAATTTCTATAAAGCTGCTATAGAGACACAATTAGTATTAATGCATGTTACTGTCTGTATTCTTTTTTATTTAGTTGTTTGTGAAATATGGAACTAGTAAAAAGTGTCAGCATATTATATTATTTGCAAAAGATAAGTTTAATAAGAACTTGTCATTTTACTATCAGCCCTAATGGAGATATAGTTGTTAAAGAAGAGAAAGGATATCACCTTTACGTATTTCAATTATTCACTATCTGGTTGTTGTTGTATTATACAACATATACTACAAGATCACATACTACTTTTATTATATATACCATGAAAATGTTACTGAAATTTTGTGAAACTATAATTCCTGGGCTAATATATGCAAGCGATATTGTTGTTGCGAATAAGATAGCTTCACAGTACAAAAGAATGTTAAGAATTGATGGCTATTTTAAGAAAAACATTGGGAAAATACGATATCAGAACATAAAATCATTTATATGGAAAACTTTGTTGTTGCTTTCAATATGCGTCACACTGAAATTAGTATTTTATTTAAAAAGCGTTACTCAACGATTCCAACAACAACTCCTTTCTAACATCACTACAATTCTAATCTCTGTAATGACTTTAAGATGGATGATCTACTTATATATTTGTGGATGCTACATAGATAAATTGAACGCAATAATATTAGATTTAAAATCAACACAGGGTAGCTACTGCAACATTCGATACATACACGGAATCATAAATAGTTTAAAAGTAATTAAGTTCGCCTATAGTGAATTATACCAATTGGTTATGAATTTCGAATCAACTTTAAGCCTAAACATCAGCATAATTGTTTGTTACACTTATATGAAGATGCTATTTAATTTTTATGTCGCTTGCAAACTTTTACTGGAAGGAAAACCAAGACATTTCGAAGCATTAGCCTATAATGCTGTTCATGTATTTCCTTTAATCGGCATAGTAGTGTCTTCTATGAAATTATGGAAAAAGTTTGAAAATGTTCTTGGAAGTTTCAATTTTGCAATGTCTAAAGTGATACTGAAATCAAATCAGTCTATTTATCTCGAAAAGTTGGTAAGTAGTAAGTCATTCCAAATTGACATTTGATCATATCTGAGGCTGATACGCCAGCATCGCTGTCTTAATATTGATACCCATGTATTAGATTTTTAGTTTCTATATTCAAGTAGCATTTCCCAGATGTCGATGTCTTCCTCATTTGAAGTATTAAGGTATTGGTTGATATACAATAAACCAATGGTTTAAGAAACTCAGATTTTTACTTCTGAATCAGGATACCATAAAAAATAAATGTAAAGATTAACAAAACGCGAAATGTATCGTAGGTAGTTAAGTTAGACACAACATGTGCAGTGATTGATATTTACTTTGTGCTGATAGAAAGATTTGTATTAGATTGTGTATAGCGACGATTAAATTAAATATTTACTATAGTATACAAATAACTCTTGTCATCGTGGTTAGTTGATTTTATCCTTGTCAGACCGATCAAGTACACCAGTCTGCCCACATTTTGATTTCGAGTATTACGTTTATGGTAAACACTCAGTCAAATGATATATCCCATATATAACACAACAGTTGGCAAACAATTTAAATGGCTATAAGGAAGAAGAGCCAAAAGATGACAAAAAATATATCAATAAAGTTAAAATAATGGGCACGGCAAGAATTTAAATGTCGCAGGGAGATATTCTGGAGAATTGGATTCTATAAATGTCGTAAAATATGCTGTACAATATAATGAATGACACTTAGCGCCGCCATCGATTAAAAAACAAACGTCTAGGAAATAAATGGCTAGAGGATTTTGAAAAAATTGTGTAAAGTAATTGGCTAAGCAGTTGAAAATCTTTTTGTGACTTTGCAGTACTAGAAGAGGAAGAATGAGTAATTGTTCTTTGCTACTGTATGTACATATAAGAGAAGAACAATAGCCTAGCCCTACGAGTTATCTCTATAGATAGGTAGAAGAATTTGAGCTAAAAGTGTGATTAGATTATACATGGAAGTTTAAAATAAAGACCCTGAAGGAACAGAAACAAATGATCAAAAGCAACAAGAGACCTGAAATTCAGATTATAAAAACGACCAAGAAATCGAACAAGAGGGGCAAAAAAATGAAATCTTTCATAGAACGATAAAAGCAAAGATCAGAGAATAGTCAATATCAAAACGAGAGAAGTAACTCTGTGATACGGGAGAGAATTTAGACAAAATTCAACATTGAATGAACTTAGGACGAGTCCTGCAATTGATATTCTCTCTTAAATGTAGTGGTGATATTGCTTTCCAGAAGTGAAAATTAAAAGGCAAGATGTGGAGTATGAATCGATTAAAGTTATGCAGAAATGCTTAAGTTTATTACACTATAAACTGTTCGGTGTTAAGTACTTTAATAACCACATTTGTGTGTTCATTCTTTTGGTTCTTTCACGTTCTGGTTGCACCTGATCACAATTATTATAAACAATATCACTTTGACGAGAAGTAATATAATATTAGTTACGTCATCTATAAGATTGGTCAAAATTTTTACAATTCCACACCTTTGTAAATAGAAAAACTGAAACAACTTCACTAGTTGCTATTGTCTACAGTGGTCATTTACAACCCAGTTCATCAAACTGCCAATTTTCATTAGCACGCCGATTGTTTAAAACTCGTATAGTAAACCCACTTCATTGATAATTGTATAGTTGTATGCTGGAGCTTAATTAAAACGGATTCTGGTGTTACTCCGCCAAAAGTCAAAAAAATGCTAACACAAATTCCCCCTCTTTTTGACTTGTGTAATAATAATAAGACTCCCATCAATAGCTTTATTTTTCATTTAGCTTTAGGCAAGCAAATTGGCAAAAAATATTTTTACCGGTAACTGTAAGATATTTTTTAATACATTTTATACTAACAAGATGTAGTTCTTATAAAAATCTTCATTACTACTAATTTATTGTACAACCTAGATTGTAATAATGTTCAAAATTGTTCAAATAAGTTACCTTCGTTTGCCGTAATGGTTGTATTCAGATTGCGATGTGCTAGTTACTCCACCATCAACAACTTAGATGTTACCAAATCATCAGTTTCAGATACAAAACTTAGATCTTTGATAGCTTTGATAGATGTTTCGATAATAATGCCATGGCAAAGAATGGGTAGTAGCTACTTTTCTGCGGCGTTTAAGAGAATGGGCGTATCTGTCAAAACGTTGTTTTGAGGAAATTGGGACAACAGTACTAAGACATACGCCATCTACATAGATGTAGGACTAGGGTCAAATTCCTGTTCTGCTATCTAACTCCCCTAATACTAAATAACCCTAATTGTGTAGATAAGGTAGTATTTTGATTGCCTGTGTGAAGTTAGACCTCCCACGAAATTCCAAATGTCTTATGTTGTTCCAGCAGGTTCTTCTCTAGACTGTTCTCAACTTTTAGTTTTATATCATGAAATAATGGAAGAAAATTGTTGGGGAAAATTTTGTTGAACACTTCCTTTTATAAACGCAAGAACCTCGCAAGAAGAAGAAAGTTTTGTTCAATATTTTTCCGAAATTTCAGCTTTGCTTGTATACTTACTTTGCGAAATAATTCAAAAAGCAAATGATAACGTGTCTGAATTTGACCCCCACTTTTTTGAAATTTGGGAAGTTATCCAAATTTATTCTAGATTTGTTGCATATTGATCCAAGGTTTCAGTTTTCTGAGGTATACTTTGTGAAAGTAACACTTCGTTGGTACCTAGATACCACACAGTACCGCAAAAATAAGTTGTAAACAGGCTGGAACAAATGAGTTGTATACAGTATCGAACAGCTCTTATATTTTCGGATATGAAGGATAAACTGAGACAACACCACTTCGTTTTTGCCAATTATTTTGCGAATTATGCATAGTAGGAAGAAATTTTAGGAAACTTCTTCAACAAGTTTGATTTCCAAAAAATTGAAAGCCTACGAAATTTCCTTGATTAATAAGGAAATCCAGTATAACCCGGTTCGATTTAAAAAGAAGAAATGGTGAAGCCTATCTTAACGCAGAAATTCTGACCTTCAATGTCTTCAATGTTTTAGAGACTTGTTTCTTTAGTTGATGTTTACATTGAATAGTTAGTTATTATTCTTTATTTTTAGATTGCATCAACTACTCTAGAACTATTCCATCAACGACTACATATTATGCCTCTTGGATTGTTTAATTTAAATGGTGGATTGTTAGTGGCTGTAAGTATGTCTTCTTTGTATCTGTAATCTGAAACTCCCTGTATATTTTAGATTTTTGGATCACTGCTAACTTACTTAGCCATCGTTTTACAATCTAACATTTAATAAAAATATCAGATATATGTATGTATATAGCATTTGGTATATGCATGTACTGGTGGCAAAGTTTAGATGCAGAAAAATGAAAAGGAGCACTATTAAATGAAAATTTGAAATAAATAGAACACGTGTTATATGTAAAAGATTTTTATTAATACATCATTATGTAGATTCATTTCAAAATACACACTTATTGATTTACTTTTATTTGGTACTTATTTAATAGCAATTAAGAATGCAACGCCATGCACATCCGTTCCTTTTGTATCTCTTTCCCATTCTTTAATTTTGTTGTTAACGGTGATGATTACTTTTTGATACACACCAAAGTTATTGTAAGTATTAATTTCATTTACAGCCTAAGTATACATTTATAAAAAATAATAGCATTATTAGTAACACGAATTCTTATTATTAGTACATTATTCACATAATCTAGTTCATTATTTCTAATTAAAATATATCTAACGATATACAAACCATATTACGAGAGAATTAATCAATTAATTTTATTCTTATTATCTCTTGTATATTTTACAAAAGGGCTTTAATTTGCATTTTCGATATATTTCTATATAGGTACGTACACTGGTGAGGAAAAGTTGGAATCTTTTTATACATATGTAAGGAAAGTATCCTCAGTTTTACTATTGACAGTTGAATTAATATAAATGTCAAAAACCATGTCAATTTAATTAAGTATTATTAAAAGGTAGTTGTAAAAACTAATCTGGAAGATAGGGGTGAATAAGAAGATAGAATGTTGTTTCTTTGATATTCCAGGTTAGTTTAAGTTATTATGTTATATTTTGTTTAAATAATAAAAACTTTGATATTCCAAAGAAACAATTCTAATTATTGTCACCGAGATAACGTAAAATAGATAGAGCATTATAAGTTTTTTAAAGATTATATTACATTAGCTGCAAAGTTTGATTCCGTATTCATACGAGCAGTTGTCTTTTCTGTTCTACATTTCAAAACATATGATAAATTTAAAACCTTTCCTCATCAGTGTACATTCTGTTTTTGATGTCACATATTCAGTCTACCGCAGTTCTTGTATCATATTTGGAGAATATACTCTGGTCCTTCGTCCCACATTTACAGAAAATTGTTGTTGACTTCTACCCCTGTTAGAGCTTGCGTCTCAGGTTCCGGTGGTTCGTGCCGTTCTTCTTTTCCGGATGAATGGGACGACATCTCATTATATCTGACAGGATAAGTAAGCTGATTTCCTCTATCCCACGTATACAGCTCCTGCAAGTGAATAAAGGTATTTAATAATTTTATTAGTTGGAAGTTAATTTCTCTAAAAATTGCAAAAGATTTTACGGCTCTTTCCTAGCGTTGATTTATCTTGTGGACGCTCGACATGGATGGAACATCCTGTATACTTAGTTTATAGCCCGCAGTATACACTGTGTTCAAAATAAGGATGTCTATCATGGGAACCTTAAAAACGGTAATACATAGGTATAGCGGTCGTTAAATAGGAAAAAAATTGGGCTATTGAACGAAAAATAATATACATCAACCAAAATTAAAAAATTTTAACAACTTCCGAAAATTCGAACAGGTAATATCAAGATCTACATTTTATAAATCAGGTCCGTATTTAAGAAGATTAAGTTGATGATGGTGGCTTGAAGACGAAACTTTGGATTTTTAATTTGAGAATGCGATCTTGTAAGCAGAAAACGTAGCCCTTATAAAGTAGAATTATTTTAAAAATATTTCTTTGAATAAGTACAGGAGAACGTAAAAACTATTTCGCAAAATTTGGTTTTTTTTCCGAATATCTTCGAAAGCTGTTCAAATTTTTTTTGACGTATATTATATGTCATTCAATTGTCCTTTTCTCGAATTCAACAACAGCTGTATCTAGTACCGTTTTCAAGATTCCCATGATAGATATCCTTTTGGACCCACTGTATATTTAAGGAATTCATATATATCTTAAAATAATTCTATCAAAATGATGATATGTTTTCCATAGTTGCACGCAGATTTCAAGCAATTAAATTTATAAAATTCTGAAGTATGCACGTTTATTTGCTTGCGGAATGAAATAGGCGGCTAAATATAAACTAATACCAGTTATTTGTTATTCAGAGTAAATATACATATTGAAATGTAATGATCAATTATTCGAAAACGTTATTAAAAGAATACAAAACACTGACGTAATTCTGTAATGTGTTAGAATTATATAACCTTACCAGCTTATTCTCGGAAAGTATACATTATATGTATGTACACTCTCTTACTAAAGTAATGTATCCCCCAGCCAACGAGTTCATATCAATAACGTCTTCCAATGAACGTACTCTAGCCGCCGAGCGAACTCGGTTACCCAGTATTGCTATAACCAAGGTCGCCCAACGGTTAGAGTAGACCATTGGAAGGCATTATTGATACGAACTCGTTTTCTGGGGGAGACATTGATTTAGAAAGAGAGTGTACATATAACTGGATATACATAATACAACAAATAGTTCATATTTCCACTTAAATGGTCGCATGAGTATCCTTAATTATTATTCAAGTCTGCCCACATGGATTTACATAAATATTTCACTTGTAATTGCCGTGAAAAGTCCCCAATAAAATGTAATAAGGGATACAGCAGCAGATGGATCTTACACAAAATCCGCAACTGGTTCGGGTGAAACATTCTAGGAGTAGGCGCCTAATTTCATTTCTAGATTAGTGTTTGTTCGTGATGTGAATTATGGGAGAAGCGAAAACGCCATCAGGCAGGCTGTACAAGGCAACGTTTCGAATATATACAAGACGTTCGTTTGCCAGACCGAGAACGTCTAAATTATGGACCGAGCATTGCCAAGGATGTGTAAAGTCGGGAAATTTAAATTTATGTACTTACACGTAACAGGGAGAAGCAGTGGTGCCCGATTGCGAAATCGTTATCCGGCGAAAATATTACGCTGACCCTGACAGTTCAAATAAGAGACTCGAACGTAAAAAATTCCGTACGGATAGCTGCAAAACGAAATCCGAAGAATTATCTTTTAGATTTTTTGAAGATTTCCTGTTGCGAATATTAAAATGTGCTCAATAATTAATTGCTTTACGCATACTATGCAGTATATCTCACTGACTGGTGACTGGTTGTAACTATTGTCATGTAATTTAGTGAGGTAAATTTAAATTTGTTCCGAAAACTTGTTAACGTTCTCCGTTAAACTACGCTGTCTGAAAATCGAACCCCAGCTACGGGCAGACTTTTGAGTTTGCCAAAATCGTGGTGAAATACGGGAAGCTGGAGTAGATTTAATATTCTACAATCTTCTAGTCGGAAATATCTTGAAGATGGGCATATGGGGAAGTATCCCACATTTTCTTCCGATCTTCGGACTATCAGCTGAAGGTTGGCTAGTTTTATGACTTTGTAAAAAACCATCTAGAAATTTCTCGATAAGAAAGCCTAATTCCACAGCATTAATTAACACTTGGGCCTTAAGAAATAGTGAATTCCCAAGTTTTTCAATACGTTGCAGAATTTGTAGGTGAAGGATAACTTAAGAAAGGCTTTGTTTATCGCTTTAAATGCTCATGACTATCCGAAATATACTAGCTGATTTGCTCGGATAATTGCATGCATGATACGTTTATAAAATTTCATGTGCGATTATAAGATTGTTAAACCAACCAAGACGCATCCTTAATTGTCATTCGCAGGTTGTGTCGGATTTTTACCGACTAAAAACTCTCCTTTGTGCTCTTGCACTCTACACCGGAATCCGCGGCCGCATTTCTTTAGTGCAGGGTGTGTCTAAGGCTACGGTCTTCTTTTGTCCTCCTCTTCCTTTGTTTTTACAATTTTTCCAAGGCAATCAAATAGCGTGCGGCTATGCAATTTCGAAATCAGGTTGTTTCGTACATTTTTCGTCTCTTCTTCGTATTCGTATTACCTGCCCATCTGTGACATACCTTCAAATAGTGTATGATGAGCGTCATCCACCATTCCGCAGTAGGGGTATTCATCCGAGTCCACATTCCGTCGCTCATACAGATATCGCCTGAACCATCCATGGCCTGACAGCGCCTCTGTGGTCAAGTAATTGGCTGCGCACTTCCAATCAGTTTTTAGTATCAGGGATCAGTTGGTATATCCAGCGGCCATAGATTCCTTCATCCTATGCCAGATGCCATTTCCTAATAAGTTCTTGCCTGGCCTCTTCCTTAGGTGTCCCGGTATAGCGGGCGTATCTTTGCCACGCAGAGTTCAAGCGGAGCGAGCTTTGCGATTACTGCTACCGCCCCGGCGGAGATTGTTCTATAGGCGCAGCAGACTCTTATGCATACTACTCTATGGAGTGACGTCAGTTTTCCGTGTAGTTTAGTGTTTATGGTCGGCTCTCACCATATCGGTGCTGCGTAAACGATCTGCGAATGAACAACATCAACCAAGATACATATAACATGCAAATTCGATGACATTCTACAACGCTATGAATACACAGTTTTGAGACACCATATCACCACGATCCAAATCCAATTGAGTTAATCTCTATTTACTGTCTGCGAGAAAAGCACCTAAATTTTAAGATAGATGTTCGTAAAGTAGGAGGAGAAATATGTTCAAGAATTTCTCATGAAGATTGGCAACAACGTTGTAAACATTTTGTGAATATTGAAAACAATTATTTGGAATTAGAAATATTAGGTGATGAAACGACAGACAGTTTAGTAATTCTTAATGTAAATTGGTAATGAGAGCGGCGGGTTCTGGAATGGAAATGTACGTGCTGCTCGTCGTGACTATAGGAGACGGATTCCTAACCGGGTGCTACCAGATTCAAGAGAATTTACTAGAACACTCAACACATTGCATGAAACCGGTGCTGTTACAATATGCATTCTGAACGTGAGAGTGTGCAAACTCTGAATGAGGTTTAAGAAATTCTTCAGTCGGTAGAACGCAGTCCATCTATCAGTACAAGAAGACTTTCTGCTCGTCTTGGTGTTCCTAATGTAAGAGTATGGAGAACATTGCGTACTCATGGCTTGTACCCATTCCATGTTCAATCAGTACAACACCTTGAACCAACAGACTTTACCAGGAGATTGGAATTTTGTGAATGGGTAAATGCTAACAGCCGCATGGTTGTTCTTATACTTTTTACTGATGAAGCTACCTTCACCCGTCATGGAATCAATAACAGTCGAAATGATCACCGTTCGTCCGAAGATAATCCGTATGCCAGTGTTGTAACAAATTTTCAGTTAAAATTTTCTGTAAATCTAAGGTGTGGAATGATTGATGCATTAGCTGGCTGTATCTCAGTTACCTTTGAGAACTAACCACATGGTCATAAGAACTTTTCTGCTTAACGATCAAATCTATAATATTTTAACATATGTCCCATTCCTCATGAAACACCTACATGATACAACCCAAAAAGATTGAGTGAACGTAAAAAAGTTGAGAATTATTCAAGACAAACTTTTATACAATGTATTGCTTTTATACGCTAAAATTTATTGTCAGTTTGTAGCTAACATGAATTGAAAAAAATGGAATCGTATCTGAGGATTAACATTTAATTAAGGATTTGTCAACTCATTAATTCAACTAAATACAAAAACTAAATATCTCTCTAGCTATTATTTAAGCAAAAAGAAACTCGAACGATTCTATTCAACAATGTCAACTTATAATTCAACATTGAGCCCGTTGTGTGTCATCATTAATTTATGCATTTCATATTCTAAATATAGAGAGATAAAGTTTCATTAGTGAGTATAAGTACGAGCTTACTGCAGGTTGAGATCCAAACAAGCAGTCTCATTAATAACTCATCAACTACCATGTAACGTTAACAGAGTGAGCGAACTAACTCTATTGAATTCAGAAAGTATAAATAATTCACATAGTGTAAGTTCTGGAAACATTCTCTTATCTCGCAGCAAATGCTAGCCAATGTATATGTAGTGTGTTGAGAAATCATATTTTCATGCAGTATTTTCATTGGGAAATTAAAACTTGTAAATTAAGAGAAGGAAGCATTGCAGGGATAAATAAATGTTTATGTTTATGTGTTTAATTACAAATTTTAGTATAATTAACTAACTATCAATAAATGTTTAAGAATAAACTTTTGTGGTATTTAAAACTGTGGCAGAAATGTCTCGATACTGCCTATGAAGGAGATCAACAACTATGTAATTGCAAAATTGTATTTATTTATTTACATAATTTTTATTTTAACGATTTCATAATGAACAACTTATGCGGAAAAACGCATTTAAATTATGCGACGGCTCCTGTAACCATTCCTTAAACCTAGCACAGTAACCAAGCGAACGCAGTTCTGTTACCGTATACGGTATAGCTTGTTATACTCGTATAAGTTTATGCCCAGACCATTTCTAGCAAAGTCGACGATAAGGGTTGGTCAAACGTACTCCATATCTCTCGTTATAATCATATCATAAGACTTGTATTTGTGGTGTAATCGAAGTGATTGTAATGGATGTGTAGTGAATATGATTGAAGCAGTCTAGTATGAAGAGAGATGATAGGATAAGAATATTGCATGATGTATAATTTTCTTTCTAATGTGCTGGTACACCACGGGTGGAAGAGGAATTCCTTAGGTTGATAGATTCGTCATCTAGCTTTTCGTTTCTCCAAATTCCAATGCATGTAGTATTCAGCAAATTCCGAGTGCAGACCTTATTACTTTCTATGGTGGAATCTAAATATTGTATCTTTCATTTAAATTGACAACGAGGTGGGATAGTCATACACTCGATGTTCGATGTAATGAAAGGTATCGGTGCGGTCTTCCATATTCATTACATTTTTAGGCCACTAGAGTTGCCTCTGAATATAAATCCAACTGTAGCGGAGGAAGTACAAGAGTGTTTTTCACGTCAGCCCTCAATGTGGAATGTATGAGCCCCATAATACTTAAAAGTTGCACCATCTTGTGTAGAAATATCATCAGATAAATAAATTATTCTTCTAAGGACAGTGCAGTGGATAGTTTAGAATGTAGGTTAGAGAGTGATGTTGCACTGCGAGCTAGTGATCTACGTATTATGACCTCTTATATGAGCTATGAGTTGTTAGGATTTGCCTGAGGTTTTAGCTCCCTATCCAGTCTAATGGCTTTAATAAACTGTAATAGCTGTGATGGCTTTACGGAGGGTATTTCTGCCTCGGTCATGACGGCTTTGCCGAAATTTCTGGCACAACTTGCTGCGTAGCTCCGCAGTTGAATATCCAGCCCGCAAAAGCTGCAGTCGCTATTGTCTATCCTTGCCTTCTTTCTATTTAATTCTAGCATGGTTTTTGCTCTTTGCTTATTGAAGTTTCCAAGGAATATCTTGGAGTTTCTTAAAGCAGGAAGCCTCTGCCAAAGGAATGTTCTGAGCTTCTCCCTGTTTTTCCTACAGATCCTCATCCTTCACACACGGTTCCGATCCCATAATTGAGGTTGTGGCCTTCTTTGTGAATAGATCAGCGTTCTTGTTGCCACTGATTTCAGCGTGTCCTAGTACCCGACATAATGCCACGTTGTTACCTCGGTCTAGGTAGTTTTCCTTTCAAACTAATTTCGAACTGATGATATTAGAACTTAGTGCCATTATGGCTGCTTAACAATCGAGATTCAGTTGAGTCCATATTTCAGTAATATTGATCTTTGCTTGGAAGGCGCTCACTCAAGTTCCTGTTGACCCTTGAGTGTTTATAAGTGCTTATAAGTTTTGAAATCATCCGTCCAATGGGATGTAGTGTCTTTATGGAGTAGGTGGATAGTTCTCCTTCCCATTTTCTCTCGTTGATTAGCTACGTAAGAAAGTTTTTTTGGAACCTGTATTTCCTCACCATTTCATCGTTTGGTGAACTGAAATGTGGAGAGAGGTCTCTGGTATGGGTCGGTCCCTCCACTATTATGTCTAGAGATACGAGATCCAAAATCAACTCCAAAAACGCAGTTGGACATGTCCTCATGACCTAGTAATGCACACACATACAGGGGGGTAACTTATATATATTAGAAATAAAATAACTCCAAATACCAATCCTTGGGAAATACTACCACTGGATGGGTATCGCTTATGAGTAATTTTTTTTATTAATTACCTTGCTGTGCTGGATGAAACAACGTATACTTATCATCAAAGAAAATCAGAAACATGTGCTTGATATTGGTTTCTAGCATTTTTGGGAAAATTGGCAATATCAATATATGTAAATCTATAGTTGCTGACCTTGTATTGTTCTTTTCGTTGCAGACCAACACCACTTCCGCTACTAGTATGCTGAAACGCTCCCTTGATTAAACACCGATTAAACAACTCTTGCAGCTTTTTGCCACGACTTTTTAAATTTTACTACCACTGTGAACGATATATGTATCTTTTGTTATGTGGTAGGTGTTTATTTGCGGCGGCTTCTTAAAATGTGTTGCTTCTTTAACTATGGATGCAATTCTTATTGCATAATTTGGTGTGTGTCATGTGTTCAATAGCCTTGTTATAATACTATTTCGTCCTTTATAATGCTGCGCTGCTAATCAGCTTGCTTGCAACAACGGTAGGTTGATAGGATTTGAACTCCAGCCATCCACCAGTTTGCTGAGGTATAATTAAGATAATTATTAACTAGTTATCTGCACGACTTCTATTTTATCGCTATCTTATGTATAATTCATATGTAGGATGATATTTAAAAGTTAGAAGAAGAATATTTGGCAAGCTAGCCAAATAGCAATAATAAAAGTATTTTTAAGTATCATAGTCAGAGGTTTCTGTTTACTGACTCACAAGGAAATACAGGTAAGTGGTGGTGACCGATTTAAATGAAATTTGGTGGGTTTGTGGACTGATGCAGTGTAAGAACAAGAGCAACTTTCATAAATGCTAAATCGCCCGTTTTCGGGGGGGGGAGTGGGTATGTGTTTTATTGTCGCTATCTTTTACTACTCATAAAACAGTTATGTATTTGTCTTAACTTTTTTTTGATATGTCTTATAGTTTTGCAGATATTAAAGCAAAAGCGAAAGGTAGCGTTGGCTCTTGGTCGCCCCCACCCCCGAAAACGGGCGATTTAGCATATATGAAAGTTGCCGTTGTTCCTACACTGCATCAGTCTACAAACCCACCAAATTTCATTTAAATCGGTCACCACTACTTGCCTGTGTTTCCTTGTCAGTAGGTCTGTAAATACATACATACATATGTATTTAATGCGTATTTACAACTAACCTAGCAAATATGCAATTTCGAAATTCCTCCCGTTAAAAAACAAGTAACAAGAAACCATTGTTTAAAGTTTATTTAACAGCATGTGTAATGCCTAATGTTTGTTGCAAAATTCAAAGCTTCGATGATTTCTATTATTATTTCAGAGAATAATAAATCAACAAGTAACGATCATTTACGTTTAAATAGCTATTACTGCAGCAGCTGATAT
>SMLS01068923.1:0-33626 GCA_004785975.1 Popillia japonica
TTAGAAAGATTACGAAAGATTTGTCTAGACGACATATGTAGGTTGAATATAAGACAGTCAACTGTAGGAGGACTGTAAAGACCTTGATGCGGAAATGTGTAGAGTGGACAACACACTAAGAAAATCATGGACGTCGCAAAAGAAACCATTCTATTATTTGTGCCATCATAGGGTGAGAGGATAACTGTTGCTGGTAAACTCTGTCTATACACACACAAGAGCCGTTACATTAGAAGAACTACGTGATCTATATAATCAATATAGCTACGAGAGATAAAATGCTACTTGATATCTATAATATTAGGAAACATTGTACTGGAAGCAGGTTGAATCTGCAAAGAGGGTTATTATTGTAAGTTGATGGCGAATAGTAAGAACATAAGTAGGACATCCTAGAGGATTATTCATGAAAACATTCCTAATACCAAGCGGAATTTATTGCTTTACAGCGGCAATTCTATTATCAGTGAACCTCAACAAATAGCGAAATTGGTTGGACACCATTCCAGTTGTATCACTAAACCTACGGCTAAAGATAGATCATCTAAGAGTATTCCACTCGGCAGTGTTTCTATGTTTCTATGTAGATAATGTGGTTTCCAAGCATTCCGCTGGATTGGATGAGATACCATGCTTTCTTTTGCAATTTGTTTCGCATCAAGTTTCAGTGTCATTGGCCATTTCTTCGGGTACAGTTCTTTCTGATTTGGAAGCGAGTAAAATAATACCGGTTCATGAAAAAGACGATAAGAAGTCGGTTGAAAATTATCGACCCATACTTATTCATTCGGTCTTCACAAAATTTTTTGAAAAAACCATTAATTCACAATTAACAACCTCCCCATTAAAAGGAAATTCTCTATCTGCGAGTCAGTTTGGATTTGTATCTGTTAGGTCCTGTTGATGCTATATACCATTCCTTGAAGCATGTGTACACTGAATTGGATCTAAGGAAGCATGTTCTGGGTGTCTTCCTCGATTCGACAAAGGATTTTCATGTTCTAGATTATTCGCTGTTACTTTCTAAAATTTGCGCAATCGGAATACGTGGAGTAGCACACGATTTATTTAGGTCATATCTCAGTGATCGTACTTCTTTGGTTACAGTTCCTAGCTACAAAAATAGTGTTCTAAAAATGTATTACTCGTCTGTAATTAACATAGAATGTGGTATGCCTCAGGGGTCAGGTCTAGGTCCCACGCTTTTTTTGATCTATGTACACGATCTAAATCCGTTAAGAAAGCTGCTATATCTTCTGCTGATGCTATTGGTGGTATGACTTTCTGGTGTAAGGAGAATGGTCTAGTTCTGAATAGTAAAAAGAAGAGCCTGCTGCGGTTCAGAATGTACGCTAAATCCAATGGTCTCTCAGTTGAAAACCGATTATGGAGGTCGAAACTGTTAAGTTTCTCGACTTAACTCTTGATAGTTGTCTACAGCATGAGGAATATTGCTTAGTATTAGTGCTTAATAGTTGTGCTCAGTGTTTTACGGTATCCGCAACCTACGAAAGTGCGTTAACATTCAGCAGCTTCGAATCTTTTATTTTAGTTATGTTGAATCTCGTCTGCGTTATGGTATTGCTTTTTAGGGTTCATCGTCTGCGGCAGCTAAGCTGTTTGCAACACAAAAAAGATTATTACTCCACGTGAATCATGTAGATCTCTATTTAAAGAATTAAAAGTGCTTCCGCTGGGGTCCATTTTCCTGTTCGAGATTTTGGTACTTCCTCAAAGAAATACATTTGCCACCCGACACGGCATTGGCTCCATGAGGTGCTAACAGGTAGTCTGAGGTATCTAGTATCAAGCACTCACCAACTGGTTCTGCAATTCCCGCACATTGTGAGGAGGTTAACCACCGTAACAGCACGAATTTAGTTTTGTGGTTGGAACCATAAATGCTCCATTGGTTCAATGCCAGGTGAATTTGGAGGCCAAGACATGACTTGAAACTCACTGGCATGTTCCTCGTACCACTCAATGACGACTCGACCTTTATGACAGGGTGGATTATCCTGTTAGTAAACAGCATCATCAGCTGGAACTACTGTTGTCATAAATGGGTAAACCTACAATGCCTACAACATAATACTCCCTCCACTGGCTTCTGGATCTGGGGGAGTCCATCGTTGCAGATGGAGAGTGGTCATAATATAAAGGCTCTTCGGTGTAAATCAAAACACGCCGATAACAGTTATACTGAAGTTTGCCCAGAAAAATTGAAGTTTACGTGGCCAATATGTTGGAAATAAATTAATGTACTGTTTCTCAAGATTCTATAAAAGGCAATCAAGTTTCTTACGTACAGCCATTGCAAGAATCTCAGAAAAGCCACAGATGGGTCTAGCTGTCAATTCAATAAACGTCAAACCGTATTCATGACACCATTTCCTTATTGGCATCTGACAAAGATTTGCAACACAAAATAATAAAACTTTCATATAATGGCTTAGTTTTTGAAATTGTTGATTGGGCTATTGCCAATAAACGAAACAAACAATTTCAGATATCATCCATCGTGAACAATCTCTCATCATGCGCCTAGTTTTTCGTATAGTCCTAAGTTGGTATAACCTAAGTAAATTCTCAAATTTTGACATTTTTTTTTGTTAAAAATCAGTGTATGTATTCTGTCTATAATGTAAAGGCTGAACTTATATATAAGCGTTTACAGGCCTTTAGGCCCCTTGCTTGATTATTTGTTTCCATTGTTCCTTATTCTTTGCTTTCTCTCGCCAGTTAAAAATTCCTTTCTCCTGTAAATCCTTTTCCACCGCTTGTAACCACCTCGTTTTTGGACGGGCCTGTTTTCTCTTTACTAAAGATCAAAGCAAAATTTTCTTCGCTATTCGGTGGTCCTCTCTTCTTTGCACATGTCCCAACCATCGTTGGGGTCTAACAAATTGGGTTACTGTTGCTTTTCCATACAGCTGCATTACTTCGTGGTTACTTCTCCGTTCCCAGTGGTCGTCAACCTTTCGTCCCCCAAATATTCGTCTAAGTATCTTCCGTTCCCAGACCTCCAGCTTTTCTGCCTCTTTCCTATTCATTACCCACGTCTCACAGCCATAGGTAACTTTTGGTCGAATTATCGTTTTGTATAATTAGATACTTGCTCTCCGAAAGATATTGTTTGATTTCAAAAGTTTGTTCATTGTTCCAGCACACTGATCTCGTCTTACCATCCTGGCTGCAATCTCGGAGTTACTATCCCCATCCTCCGATAGCCATACACCCAAGTACCCAAAGTTCTTACCATTTCCTAAATAAAGTACTATTTCTTTTCGTGTGCCTTCTATAGTTTTTGTACCTTTCAAGTGCATATATTTGGTCTTATCGTTACTTATTTCCAGTCCGACCTTCTTTGCGCTTGCTTCTTTCTGGTTATACTTTCGAGCTCCTTCCTTGTTATTGCAAGTATCGTTATGTCGCCCGCGTACGCTAGGCATTGATGACTTTTATTTAATATTGTTTCGGTACAGCTTATGTTACACTCTCTGATAACTTTTTCCAGTATTATGTTAAACAACACCGTAGAAAGCAGATCACCTTGTCTCAATCCAACTGTAGTTTCGAAAGATTCTGAGATTGAGTATTCTCACTAATCGTATTAGCTTGTTAGGGATTAGGCTGACCTTTCTTTTCAAAACCTACCATGCTGGTTTTTGAAAAGAGGCTGCAATTTTTTCTTAACATCGTTGCTGTGCATAGCTTGTCAACAGAAATATTCGATGATTATTATAAGTAACCACTCTATTTCTGTTCAATATCAACTACTTAACTATCGAAATCATTTGTGATTATCTGTATTAAGTTACAAGAAAGATTTTCGGCATCATCTTTAACTAAACAAGATATATTGTTTGACGTTTACTGAATTCCATTCACAGCGCTCATCACAGAACAATTTTAACTGCACACATAGTTAAATACCTTTTCCCGTGTGTGGAAGACAATGATTAAATAAATAAAGTATTGCGGTGTTTAGTAGATCGCTGTGTACGGTTTACATTTTCCACGGACATATATTTGCATGCATAAATACGGTATAATTGTGCGCATCGCTTGTCTGTTACAAACATAATAAATACGAAGTATTCGAGTACCGGGTGAGTGTTGCTAGCGCTTGGTAAACGTGACCCGACGACGGGAATTTATTTAATTTTAATTGCTACCGTTATAGAAAATCGTACTAACTGTCTTCTTTTCTGATTTCAAAAGCGCTCTATACTCTTCGTTTTACTGTGCGCCTGGGTACAGCCGGCATTCGCATATATTTCACGTGTAGGTGAGGGTCAACTGGATTGTGAGAAAGTGCCTTTTCAGTTTGTTGTTAAATGTTAGGTTATCTTCTTCTTCTGTGCATCTGACTAGATCTCTATGTGTGTTACATACATCTCCGTTCAAAAATATTATCTTCTTGCTTGTGGACGTATAAATAAAGGCATAATGTAATTAATTTAGCTTAATTAAGTAATGATTAAGATTTTTAATGACTATTTGATTACCGGCTATTGGAAGTCTAAAAGAAAAAAGGATTTAGGTGATTGTTTGAAAAGCTAAAGCTTAAGAAAACAACTAATACGTTCTTAAGCTCTTAGGAGAGGACTCCACGTCTAACAGGGATGTGAAAGATCACAACTTTCTTTGCAGAGAGATTATTTACTTGGAATGATATTCTAAATTTGTATTTCGATGCCAAGCTCATGTAGATACACCGATTCTATTCTTGTTTGTAGATTGGTTAAAACATTTTGTAGTATTTGCAAATGCAATCAGGCAGAAACAACGGTTTTTTTTTGCTTGACGGCCACCCCAACCGCAGCGAGAGTCAAGCATCTGCAAACGTTCTTTTGAACGTTATAAGCTTCTTCGGAACAAGTTGATGACATGAGTAACGAAGTGCAAACTTTTCTGCGCCACAACATCTAAAAAGCCAAATCTTGCGAAGACACAAACACATGTGTATCATTTTGGATTTGCCTACAAACACTACTTATGTTTATAACTTTTCAATGTCTTTATTCTTAGGCTTCTACAAGCATATACTGCCAAGAAAAATGCTAGAACAAAGTTTTGGGTTTTTACGGGAAATTTATTCGTTACCAAAGGCTATACCAAATAATACAAAACACAGATTTTGTAATATCAAAAACACAAAACACAAATATTTGTACAAGAGTGATCTCCGAAAATCTACGTTTTTGCTCAAGGCTAACTATTTAACCTTTTTATTTTGCTACTGAGAAGCTTCCCCTATTGAGAGGTCTTTTCCGATTTAACTTCTGAGAGGTCTTTTGCGATGTACCTCCTGTGAACGTTGTTGCATGTTCAGTCAATTTAAGGAATTTGATAATAATGAATGACCGACTTTTGACAGGAACTTAAGTGATTGTCGAATGATTTACAACAACTGGTTCTGCAAAACTTTACATTCATGAAGGTCTTTTTTGTAGTGGATAAACTAAACACCAGTCAAGTGTGATCCTAGAAGTACTTTATTCACAGCTAATGGAGAACTGATGTTCACACATGTGGGTTGGCAAACAAAAACTGCCAGCAAGCAACTGCCTATAGTGTTTTTTTACGGTACGTTAAGACTAAAAAGGAGATGCAACCATTTTTAATACTTTTAATAGCATCAAAGTCATGGGGACTTGATCTGTTGACAGGCCAGCTTGGGGATTTATTTTTCAAGACATATAGTGACTAATAAGCGAAAAGAATTGTAGCAAAAATTTTTTAGTTAGATATCCGTGAAATTTACTTTCAAGTCAACAATATATAGAAATTACGTAAGGTTGTGTTTAACTAAAATTTTGACAAGTGATGTTTAAGTAAGCGCCTGTTACGCTCGAAATTTTACCAAAGCTCTAAGGTAGAACTTAACGGCAACACTCTGTGTTTACAGCTCGTTACTATAAACAAACATTTTGAGATGGATATCATTCCAGGGTGGTGAAGAAAGTTGTCTGAACAATATGTAGGAGTAGGTAGAATTGCAGATATGCACACATTGTCAGTCAAAATCCAAGTTAGATTGTCGTCTAAGAGCAGTCTGACATAAACACTAGAATACTAGCAGAGCAACATGGGGTATTACAATCCAGAATTTGGCGAATATTTGCGAATATTTTCCTACATCAGCATCAGTTGAATCCAAACTCATCAAACAACCAATAACGCTTTATTTACGGATAAGGCGATTTTCACACCTAATGTTATTCACAATGTACATATACAACACGCATTAACCGCACACTCATCAAACATATCTTCAAGGAAGATTTTCTGTGAATGTGTGGGCTAGAACTGTGAACAGAATACTCATTGGCTCTTTCATTGTAAAAAATTGTTTAGTGTCCGTCATTTACAATTTTTTGAAGATTTTGCTGTTGATTTTTTATGGGAAGGGAGGCGACATACATATGTACAATGTGTTTCCCGGAAGATTGATAGCTCATGTATGCCACCGAGGTTAGAGCAAATTTACAGATCTATGTGGGCAGATTGAGAATCACCCCATATATTTTTGAAGTTATTGGTTGGACTATTTCCATCGTTTGTGGGATGTTTATAATCCGACGTTTCGACAGTTCTTCTACTGCCGTTATCAGGGTAGCTCTGATTTTTTTCCAAACTCATTCAGCCAATTGTTATTATATGTATGTATCTATGTCACAGGCGAAGAAACTACATATACAGGCTGTCCATGAATATGTGGGCAATATCTCGGATACATAAAGTTTATTTAAAAAAATACTGTATGTCTATATATCTTTTTCTGCTAGGGTGCACCACTGCTGAGATATTCCACTCTAAACATAGAGTTGGCTAGGTAGTTCTTTAAATGCAATTATGTATTGCATTTTCTTCCATCCAATTTAAGGTGTGTAGGTTTTTTACTCTCCAATAAGTGTTTTACTATACCTTGGACCTTAAGTGAGAAAAATCTACTCTTAATGGATTTTCATAAAATGCTTTGTTTGCAAGAAAAAATAAGTTTAACGAAAATGGTAACATTTTATTTCAATATGCATTAAAATCTACTTCTACTGTTCGTTTAGAGGAAAACATTTTAGATGCCGTGTTTGAAGATCCATCCGCAAGTGTAAGAAAACTTGTTGCTGAGTATAATTGTTGCAAATCTGCAGTGTTTAATGATTTAAAGGAACAGCTATTGCATCATTTCCATTTTCAAAAAATACACGCTCTAAATCAAAATGATTTTCTTGCTAAAGTCCAATGTTTAAATTGGTTATTAGAAGAGCATGGCATTAACCAGATCTTTCTCGGTTTAATCCTTTTCACTGATGAAGCAGGATTTACCAAAACTGGGGTAATAAATTCGCCGAATTTGCATGTATGGCCTGATGAAAATCCCCATGCCACATTTGTTTCAAGCCATCAGCATCAATTTCAACCAATTAATGTCTGGGCCGGAATCAGAAGAGATATTTTACTGGGCTCATTTGATCTAGGTACTCAGACGATTAAATGGGTTGCAATACTTGGAGTTTCTGCAAAATAATTCACTAGATTTAATTGAAAATGTGCCACTAGAAACGCGACGAAACATGTGGTTCATTCATGATGGTGCACCGCCTCACTTTAGCCTCGTTTTACGAGTACACTTAAATAATACATAACTAAATCAGTGGATAGCTCGAGAAGGACCTATTGTTTGGCCTCCTCCTTCACCGGACTTAAATCCATTAGGTTTTTATCTGTGGGGACATCTAAAGAATTTAGTTTATTCTACTCCAGTAGAAACTAGGAAGCAACTGCTACAAAGAATTAATTTTCAATGCGAGCAAATCAAAGCTGGGGCCTTAAGGCGCGTTAGAGAATCTTTAATTCGACGTATGCAAGAGTGTATTCGAATCCAATGATCTAATGTGAAGCCTCATTATTAATTTTTATAAATAATTCCATAAATTATTAATTGTTTAATTTCTTTCTAGTAGATTTTAATGCATATTGAAATAAAGTGTTACCTATTTTCGTTAAACTTATTTTTTCTCGGAAACTGAGCATTTTATAGGAATAGTAAAACACTTATTGGAGAGTAAAAAACCTACACACCTTAAAATTGGATGGAAGAAAAGGCAATACTTCATAATTGAATTTAAAGAACCACCTAGCCAACTCTATGTTTAGAGTGGAATATCTCAGCAGTGGTGCACCCTAGCAAAAAAACAGTTTTGAATTTCATAATTACAAATCTTCAAAGTACCAACAACAGCAATATAGACCTTATTTTGTAGAAGGTTGCGCGCAATTAAGAAAGTCTAGCGAGACTACCATTCCATTTTTTTATGGAAATTTTTTGTCCCAATTATGTCGCACAAAGAGCTAATTTGCCCTTGGAACACTGAATGCCTAATTAAATTTTTGGGCAGCTTTACGAAAAACTATGTCTACTGATCAAATACAAAGGCATTATTTTCTGAATTCAGTGTATCCTACGAGGTTACCGAGGTTGATATGTGTCCTTAAATAGAAAAATATTGCCGAACGTTTACGTACCTATTTACTTCCCTGTGTCGATCGCAATTCTCCTCGCAATGAGATCAGCAAGAGATTGTCGAACGCGACAACAAAGCGAAGAATAGTAATAATCACCGCAGGATCTGATACACATATCGTCGTGTCGTCGAGAAATAATTGGAATTTGTCGATGTATCCGAGCGGGTTTAGAAAGTGTAAACAAGGCTGATGTTTTATAACGCTTATAATCTAGTCTACACGCATTAAAAGATAAAATAAAACAATGTTGTACGACACATCTAATAGAGATTAACGCTGATTGCTATTCAATAACGTATTTATAAAACATAACAAGCGAAAGTATTTTAGGAAGGAAAAAATGGGATAAAGGTGAACGGTTTTCGAAATGGTTGGATCTATTTAGACATTCAGCTACCTGTTATGTATAATTCATACAATTAATATGCTTTTATACAAATGCGTCTTTCTCTTCAATTATTTCTATCTAATCACTCAGCAATTACGTTTCATTAAAATACGAGATACTACTCTATAAATTGAAGATATGCGCGGATGAAATAATTAACTAGATACTAATAATTCTTTAACTAAGTACACAAGCAATAATTTTGTCTTCTAATTACATACGTTAGCGCACAAAATTGGCAAGCTATAATTCTTCCGTCACTATAGAACGTATTTGACCTTAAGTTACGTAACATGAAGCTCCGAGCCTACGAAGAAGATGTTGTATGTACTTTAGATTAGGTAATATCGGTAGCGCTTAAGAGAGATTACGATTGAATGTACAATTAGAGACACGTACTAATGCAACCTGCGAATTATTACCTGTTTCGATTTATTTACACCGCATGACCAATAAGTCCCGCTTACTATCAGATGTATATCACATTTCTCTGCGGTCCGCTTAACCATAAATTAAATATCTAACAGGAAAGCTTTTTCTTTCGTTAGGCACTATCTCTTGCCTTCTTCCCCGTATACATATATTCCAGGTATTATTTCGAATTATGTACTGTTGTGTAATAAAGTAAGGAATTATAGCAGTTAATTTAAGTGTAATTAGAATCTGCAATAGAAATAAAGTCCTTGAGGGATTCAAAACTTCTATAAATGATAGTAGAATAAGTAGAATACTTTTAGAAACCAAAGCTATACTCAGAAGGTTCCTATACTGACAGGTTATGTTTTGGTTGGTGGCTAGTCTGGAACCAAGAAGAAATGAATTCCTTTCCAAAAATTTGTATTAGCCTTAGCCATTGTTATGGCTTGGGTTTGCAGCCAGAAGGGTGTGAAAGAAAATGAGGCAGTAGACGATCTGGCGAGAGAAGGTAATTCGTTGAGGCATCACCAAACTATAACCGAGAAAGTTCATCAATGAATGGATACATAACAAGTCCAGGGAATGGTGGCAAATATCACCTGAACCAAGACAGGCAAAAAGTTCCGAAAAAAACCGAAGACCTGAATCTACTAGAGACCTGCTGGATAAAAAGCAAAGGATGCTATCTGCAGATTCTGCAAGGAGGACAAATCCTCCATCCATGTGCTGTGCCATTACGAGGGCCTGGCCAGGAGCTGCTCTCAAAGACGATAAGCCTCATAAAGAGGGCAAAGTTAGACGGCCTCATTTAGGATTAAGAGACAATTGCAATAGATCTGAAAAGATAGCGGTGAATGAGGTCACTCCAAACCTAATCTAATCTAATCTTGGGGGATTGTAAGATATATAGCAGCAAGCACGACAAAGTCAAGTCATTGTGTAAAGAAAGAAATAATCCATCTTGTTTTCAAAAGCTGGAAAGCAAAAAATTTTGAGATCATTGTTTTAAAATATTTCCACGTATGACCAAAAAGCTATTATAATGTTTTTAGCATTCCTGATATTATAAAAATGTGGAGGAATTACCTTAACAACAATCATAAGATGTCAATGCCACTATTTCTTTGTATACATAAGCACCAGAGTATTTAGCAACTTTTTAAGGCGATTGGCTTAGCATATTTGGTGGGGCCAATACTTAATTTTGTGGTAACAAAACATACTTTGTTAGTCGACGAAGTGTGGTCGCCAGACGTTAATTAGATTGACAGATAGGTTAAGGTCTATTTGTACTCATTCAGTGTCATATGATTATATTTTTCTACAAAAGGTTTGTCTTAGTTCGTCGGTCTCTTTAGTTACTCATTTCTGCATTTCAATTTTCTTGTTTCTTTTTCTGGATTTCTCTGGTTAGAACGAGAGATTACTTGATTTCGACATTTGCTTTTGAACATTTTTTTTGGAAAACTTTGCTGCTCTTGGCTTTCTGAAATTTTTGAATCTATTTTTCAGTGTATACTTGCCAAGCGTGATTTCTCCATTTCCTCTAGTGGAACCAATCTTCAATGTTGTCTGATTCTGACTGGCATGGGTCTGCTTGTTTCTCTTATGTATGTTCTTGGCTTAGTTTTTTGGTTAGAGTTCGTCGTTCTTATTGCTGTCTAACCTTGTACGCACTTGTCGCCAATTCTCCTGATATTTCTTGCCCCTGCTGTGCTAGCCGACTCTTTTTGCTACTGACAACGTCTTTTTTATATAACTATTCTGCTTTAGTGTGTGGGCTATGTTGCGGAACTCTTTTCTCCTATCTTCTTCCTTGTAACAGATAATCTTGGCTCTATCATACAAGCACCTGGCTACTCCAACTTTTATATTGCTTGGGTGGTTAGAGTGGAAGTGTAAATATTGTCCCGTGTGTGTCAGTTTCCTGTATGTACATTGTGGTCTTAAGTATGCCGTCAAAGTTCTTTCTGTACCAGGACATCCAGAAACGGTATCTTACCCTCCGATTCTTTTTCTATGGTGAATTTGATGGTGTTTTCCATTACAGTAGTTCTGGCATTCATACTCAACGAAGTTCTTTTGTGCAATGTGGTGTCTGGGGAGAGTCTTCTTCTAGTTTCTGTCAGTGTAGGTTCGGTTGGTACATTCGTGAAAAGACTGGTGACGTCAAAACTGGCCAAAATATCCTGTTCTTCAAGTTTCAGGTCTCTGATTTTTTCTAGGAAATCTTACGTGTTCGATTTTGCAGACTGTGTTTTTCCCGCTATCGGGTTGACTATATCTACCAGGAATTTGGCTAGAAGGTGACAGGTGGAGTTTCTACAACTGACGATTGCCCTTAAGAGAACATCTGGTTTCTGGATTTTTGGTATTTTTAGATTGTGTACAAAATCATTTTACCTAATTAGGTAATAAATCAAATGGTTCAAATTAGAATATCTAGAACTCACAAAAAAAAGTGGAACCATAAAAACCTATATTCGCTGTCAAACAGTTTTGAATTTTATAATTGCAAATCTTCAAAGTACCAACAACAGCAATATAGACCTTATTTTGTAGAAGGCTGGATTTTTCTGGTTACAAGGAAAGATTACTTGATTTCGAGATTTGTTTTTGATATTTTTTTTGTAAAAATTTGCTGCTATTAACTTTCTGAAATTTTTGAATCATTTTTTCAATGTATACTTTATTAGGGCAATTGGTGCTGGTGGTTAAGCGCGTGATTTGTTCATAATTTTTGTGAACGATCTGCCTAGAATCCTAGAGATGCAAATAGAGTGTTGCACAGTGAATACCATAATTGATTGTAACAAGGATAAATTTGCAACTGGGCATTCACCTGGAAGGTAGAACTCAATACGTTGCAAGTTAGTTGACCACTAATATGATGCCTTCTCCTGAACGAGAGCACGTTATGAAGTTGGAAAATGCTTTAGATCAGAAGATTTACGAAGCAAAAACGTTCACCAGAAAAGGGCACAAACAAAAGAAAAGGAACAAATAAAGTTTTGGGGAATAGCAGAAGTCAGCAACTACATATTTTTATTTGGCAAACATAGGTCTCAAATTTTAAAAATTTTACCAATATTTGCATAAGTTAATCCATAAAAATTAGCAGATAGCACAGGGTTTTATAAGATGAGCAAATGAGAAGATGTCCTTATTCAAGATCCATTATGAGTAAATAATTTATGGAATTTATGAAAACATAGAAAGATCGCACCCTTTTGGCCATATGGAACATTCTTTTGGACATGTGGAGATCGGAGCCTGACTAATAAACTAGCGAAATGTTTTGCTGGGTAGCAACTACCTGGATAAGGAAGAGCGTTCAAAATAATGTAAAAATGGAGATCTTTAGGTAATGATCCAAGTTTTATGATCAAGAAACAATGTTAACAATTTTTTTCCCAACCAAAAGCTCTTCATTCGTTATTTTGATTTTCTGATATAATGCGCGGATATTTCTTGCTGCAGTGTTGCATATTGTGTTCGCTCATTAGTGATATTCCCACACAATCTGCCGGTTAAGGCACCATACAACAATTACATATATCTATACTGTTAATTGGTTGCAGTTACCAAAGAAGAGGGAGAAGTTTTCGCTAACTGTCTTCTCCATACGATTCCCTTAAACATTTAAAATCATTTCCTATTTACATAATAGTACGCAGGGGTAAACGCACACGGACACGTAACATTTGTGTATTAAACGTGAGGATATATATTATATGGAAGACTGGTTTATCTGCAATATCTTACATTAAACGTGCGGTTGTAAAACATACAAATACAGAGACGTAATACTTCTATAAATACATATACATGTACACTAACTGCATAAACGTAAAGGTCTCTCTGCGTGGCAAATTATTAGCGGTATTTTTCCCTTTTACCGCTTCTACCCGTTATATGTATATGCAGGACTTTTATACGTTTATCGATTGTAGAAAAAACCGGCGATAATGGTCTACGGCGCGTATCGGTGTCTATTTGTTTTCGTATGTGCACAGGAACGATATTGCCGCGTTTATGGCAGTAACCACCCACTGTGGTTGAAATTGTGTCCACAAACTGGTCATGTTGATGGTATCTATCGTAGAATCACAGTTATGTATTTTAAAAAGGTACGTTATGTACTGGTTAGCGCTCATTTATTCGCAGACGAGCCTTTTTATATGTTGGTTGTCTTGTAATTAAATAAATAATCGTCGAAGATTATTGCAGGTACTATATGTGGACAAGAAATTTTGAAAACGATATATCCATTGAATCCATTGAAATGCTAACTTACACTGCACTTACTCTGTGCTAATGCGATTGTTGCACTGTCGTTATGGTAGGTAGTATGGCTGGTTGAATCTAAAATCTAAAAAAGAGGACTGTTATAACGAAGAAATTAGTTACCAAGCGTTTTCTGCATAATTTTTTATACAGTATAACCTGTGAATAGCGGATACTAAAAAAATCAAAATTGTTGGCCTTTATTCAAAGGTGGCCGCAAAAGATGGAGGTGATGGATATTACTCACACCAAATTCTAAGCAAATATTTTCACATGATAGATATTATTTTTTTTTTTAAGAATACAATTCATTTGGACATCATTTTAAATGATTTTATTTAAACTTAAAATAGAGAATACAGGTACACATACATAAGTAAACTAAATGTGTATACATTTTGTTTTGCGTTCATTGGTAATATGTATAAGTATACGTTTACATAGATTGCTTTTATTTTTTGACAAAAATGCTTCAATTTCAATGTCTATAACCATGTCACCATTATTGTTACACAGGAAGTAACTCTCTATTTCTCTTAATTTTTAGCACACTTCGCACATATTTGACAAACTTAATTTTGTATCTTCAAACTCTTCTATCTCATTGTTATCGGAACCATCATCATTATTGCATAGTTCTTCAACAATTTCTGCTATACTAAAATCAGGATTATCTGTAGGTTCATCATTGTCAATAGAAACAAAATCGTGTAAACTTGCCATTGCACTGCCAACTTTTGGAAATAGCTTAGCAATGGGTATTTTGTCCTCCTCGCAAAACTCTTCATTAAATTGAACTACTTCTGCGAATCCAGCTTTGGAAAAATAGTTTGTAATGGTAGATCGAGAAACCTGTTTCTATGCGGCTGCAATCCATATTAGCGCACTTGTTAGATTTATGCTCTTTTCCAAATCTTCAAAGTCACAATCACTCTCAACGAACGTTAATAGTTTTTTGATCAAAAACTGCGGTATATCATCTTAAAATTGCGAATTATGCCTTGATCTAACGGCTGACAGTACGACATAGTGTTTGAAGGCAAAAAATCAATTTGACATTATCTAGCGAAACTTTAGGATGTGAAGTTGCATTATCCAGGAATAGAAGCACCTTTCGATTTTGTTTTTTCATTTTCATGTCAAACTGATAGAACCATTTTGTCATAAGATCTGATGTAATCCAAGCCGTTTTGTTATGTACCCACTCTAGAGGTAATTTTGTCGATATGATTTCCCTTAGAACACCAAGGATTTTTACTTTTTTCCAATAACTAATGTGTTTTATTTGTCGCCTTCCATATTTGCACAGAATAAAATAATTAACCGTTGTTTTGCTAATTTTTTCGTATTTTAATGCAAAAGGTGTATTTGGTATGGCGCGATAATACTGACCTGTTTCGTCAACATTAAATATATTTTTCAGGGACTAATCCTTTAAAATTAATGGTAATTTAGATTTCCATGCTTCTACAGCTTCCAAATTTACATCAGCGGACTCATCACAAATTGCTTTAAAAGTGATATTATGCCTTCGACAAAAACATTCCAACCAACCATCTGACGCAGCAAAATTCTCGATGTTTAAATTTCTTGCTGTCTCTAGCGCCTTTTGTTTAATCAATGATCCAGATATGGGAATGTTTTTATTTCTAGCCCTGCAGAACCACTTATACACAACTGATCCACTGCTACTCCATCCGTTTTAGGAAATTTCCATTTCTGATTCAAATTAATACCTTCTTCATACATCCTTTTAATATCACCTTTGTTTTTTAGGATATCGTTAATTTGAGGTTTTCCAACTCCGAATTTTTCAGCTAACTTCCGCGAACTTAAATTATACTTTTCACTCTCCTCGATAATATCAATTTTGTCTTTCAGTGACGAACGTTTTCTTTTTAGCGACATATTCAAACACTCCACGAACACAACGATAAACTTAACCTGATCGAACGAACAGGCGTTTTCGGAATCTGCTACAATCGGCTGCTGTTGTAAAACAATTCTATCGTGTTTCATTATAACTAACAGTAAACTCTTACAAGTAAATTCTGTAATCTTCTTTAGACTGAACAACAAATACGCGAGTTTTAAAATTTTCGATACTGACGATGTCCTTTATTGAGAGGTAAATTTTATTGCTTTTATGCCATAAAGTATTGGGATCGTCTGGGCGTGGCCGCTTTTTAAAGGCGGTCGTTATTGCAAGGTTTTGTATATATGGATATACTGGTATTGTAGATTTTTGCAATGATATATATACAGGTGGCCGTTAACACAGGTTTTACTGTAGTACCTAAGATTCCGACAATAGAATAGGTAGTTGCTTTTCTGATTTACTCATTCTCATCTTCTAGCTTTTCGTTTAGTCGCTTTTATCATAATAATCTTTCTTAAACTACTATTGCCCAATTTTAACTAAAATTTGTGCTGTGAAAGAATAACCAACTTATTATGCTGTCGGTCATTTCATTCATGAAATGTATGCAAGTAATGTTGTACATACACCCATATGCAGCCATTGTATACCACTACACATTGTGTTTGTTGTAACATCAATCTTTTTTGCTTGCATTTTTATTCATGTCATCCAATTTGTATGTTAATCTCTTGCCTAATACGTATTCTAGCGTAGTCCAGCCCATACATGCAATTGAGATTACATTCATCCGTTTCTTCTCTTTTTACAAGAGGTTGACGTTGAATAGATCAACCAAACTGACCATTGTCTGTCGCCTACGTACAGCTTACGTGAAAAGAAATGTTTCGTAGAGGTCTTAGCGAACAATTCTAAGGTGTGAACGCGGTCGCCAAGCCCCCGACGATATTGTTTCTACATAATTATGAATAATTGTGTATGCATCGGGATACTGTCATCTTTAGTTATAATCTACGCCGGTGATTTGAGATTTATAAAGATGAGGCTCTCTAGAAATGATTGTATTGCGTGTAGTACAGAAATAAAGTAAGATATCCTTTGTTGGAGTGTAGTTACGCTGATGCTTATTCAAAAAAAATGCAGAAGATTGTGAAAGATACGTAATTACTACATCTTGTCACATAAGCTTGAAAAATATGAGGAAAATTCTGTCTTGTTGCATTAAGATTTCAATATAGTTTCATTTCTAAACAACAATTTGTACAATTTTAAGCCTACCTTCCTGTCATTTAAAATTGTATTTGCGTGGGAGATACTGGAGAAGTTATCGTTTACTATGAGTCTTAAAATCCAGTATAAGGAAAAAAATCTGCTGCCTCAGTGAACATTTTGATAGAAACGTTAGTGTAATGTAAATAATTTATATGTACCTACAGTCTAGCAAGGAGATTAAAACGTAAGGCTGCTTTTGAATTGGGACGACTTGAACTCCTGGTGTTTGAAGAGAAGTAGGCAAATTCAAGTAATCTCCTCATAAGTTGCTGCAGATGTTCTATTGATTGGAAAAGTGGATCTTCAAGCGTCACGTCCATGATGCTTCGAACAAACACCAACTGAGACATATCTCCATATCTTACAGCCTTTTATACTATACATCACGACAACATTAAGTCCCACAACTTACAATTAGTCACTTTTTTGTCTGGTCGTCCTACTGTCATCATATCTACCTAAACAAAATTGAAATACATATATCACTGGACGCCACACTATGCTCATGCACTATACCATAAGTGGAAATGTAAAAGATGGTCAATAAGAATGCAAGACGAAATCCTTATCCTATCCTATGCTCTAGTGATAAAAGGTTTCAAGGGATCACATCTTCATTACCCAACTACTGTTTTGGATTACGCATTTTGCGTAATCAAGCGAACCTTTTGGCTTTGCCTAGCCGTCAATATTTGCTAGTTCATTTAGCGTAACTCACGATACACCACGTGATCTGGTACTGGAAAATCGTTTTCTTAGTGCCATGAAGCAAGGGTGGTGGTCCTGTACCTCATTACTTCTTGTCTACACCACAATTTGTGTTTGCAGGGCGTCGTTTTTAGGCTCTCTAGTCCTTGAAATCGTAACAGTGCACGACTTTTAATTTGCAATTTCCTTCTATAAGAAATCACCTTATATGTATATGTAAGTATAAGTTAACAATTCGATTATAATAGAATATGTCAAACTGGCAATAATTTCTACGATGTTACATTTTAGGCACAATTGAACTCCCTGAAAGTTAAATCAAACTGCAAGAAATACATACCACATTAAATGTCAGCAGTATAATGGCTTTATCTTAACCAATTATTTACCTTTGAATAGTTTTTGATAAGTTTGGTGAAAACATCGTAGTCTTAGAACTTCCATGTTAAAGAAATACATTCATTGTGGGTGGTTATCGAGTATTTGTGGTTATGTATGTATTTGTGATTATATATTTGTTATGTTTCTCTTTAAACGATTGGGGCCCATTTGCCACCAAAGTTTTGTGAAAATGGGCCAAGGGCAGCTAAATTCGCGAGAATCTACATATTTATCCTAAGTTGGACAAAAGTATGTTATAATTTTGAATTTCCATAAAAGCTTGTTGTAGTACACTTCGAAAAACCTCGAGAACACTATTGACGATGTAATAGAATACAAGAGGTCTATCCATCTTGTAAATTCGTACCTGTCATCTAATGCAAAAAGGGTAAATTGGTGACTATATTCGGATAACGAAAAAGAAGCAGAAGGAACGGATTTAGTCTTCCACAAGAATGAATTTATTGAATTTCATGCAAGTGTGCATTAGATTACAATTACAATTATTTACTTTAATAAGGTTTGGAAGCTAGTGAGCGGTTACTAATTGGTTTCTTCCTTGTGAGAAACGCATAGATTTTTGTGATCTTACAACTTGAAGAAGAGTCTACTGTAGATGGATCCATTGTTGTGGTGTTAGTCTATTGACCGAAAAGTTTTCGTCATAGCTTGTTAAGATCTTACAACTTGAAGAAGAGCCTACTGTAGATGGCTCCATTGTTGTGGTGTTAGTCTGCTGGCCAAAGAGTTTTTGCATTTCTTCTAAGTCAAATAAGTACGTGATAAATAATTGTGCCCAAAAAAGCTACACAAGGCTTTAATAATGGTGTGAGCAAAAGGAATGGGAAAGGTGGAAGGTGGATGGAGACCACTTTGGTTTAATGATGTTTTCTGGCAGCTACATAAATAATGCACACTACCTGAGGAAGGAAGGTATTCTCTGAATGTTCTGTCAAGGACGTTAACAAAAATTTTGGTACAGTTCTGCATTTTTCAAGTTCTTCAGTGTTAATCATGAATAAATTTGAGATTTACATACATTGTAATGAATACAACCACTATATTGCCACTACATTGCCATAATAAAAACAGAGAAACGGATTTGGTTTTCAGCCAGAAGATTATTCAATTTAATACAACTGTAGATTAGACAAAATTGTTTCTATTGGAAAGATTTGAAGTCTACCACATGAAAACTTAAAAGCAGCCGGCCCAAAAACATAACCTGCACATAGAGTAGCCATGCAAGATGTCTGGAAGGGGTGAAGAGAGACCCCTTATTTTGGAAATACTGAAAAGATGCAAAGAATTAAATCTACACTAACAAGAAAATTTCCTTGAAGAAGGGAGACAATCCAGATATAATTATCAAGACTGAAGACTTAAAAAAGAAATTACTTAAATGGCCATTACGTCTTCTTTTTCCCCAGCTCCTCTACACTTAATGTGCTTCATATTCAGCATTAGGCAACTCCATCGTAATACACTGTAAAGTAAGTTGAAACACTGATATGCAACAAATTGGTCAGTACATTATCATTCATTTACATACATCTTCGAAACGTCTTCAATTCTAACATAAATTATACACATGGAATTTCTGCATTTAGGTACATATGTACACACATATGTATATGTACATACATATCGCTAGATGGTTTTAACTAGGCTGTAAATTAGTTATGTTCATTGATAGTTAATTATTTGCAGGCTGGATTGAAAAATTATTCCATAGCGAATATACAGCTTCAAAAGATGTATATCTCGCGTAATAATGGCTCTTTTTAATTTTACCCTAGAGGAGGTAACTTCATAACACTCGTAAAATAAGTAAGCACCGCGTACAAGGCACCGCAAGCACGTCTTCAGCAGACTTCTCAACGAAAGTTGATAGTTTCTCGTAAATATCCGCGCTTACGTTGGCATTTAAGTAATACCTAATGGCGATTAGGAAAATAGAAAGACAAATGTAATTAGATGTCAGTGTAGTTTCAGAGATAATCAACGCAAACTTTATAACGACCATTTTAATTCGAAAGATTATAGTATGAGCTGCGATTATTGGCTACTTTATAACGCGGATGGTAATAGAGATAGTTAAATATAATACACCGATACTTAGTTGTGTTTACAGGCGACCAACTATGATTTTATGTTTGTTAATTATAACTGTATTGTGTACAGGACACGTGGCGGGAATTTACATATATTAATGGTGTAGTTTGAATACACTAGTAGAAAGGAGAAGATATCGTATGGAATCCGATTATGTTGCTAGAAGAGATTACATATCTTTGTAATTACTAATCAATTAGTATCTACCATGTGATTGATTATTATTACTACCTTTACGTTTAAGTTGACATTATGAAGAAGTTAAGTTATATCGTATTGTTAAACAAGTTGCTTTAATTGAAAAGTAAAAAAAATATAAGAATTCCTTAGTTTATTAACGTGAATATGATTGTATCTAGTGGATTTAACGTCAGAATCGCCATATGTCAATTATGCAGCTTTTGTACTTTATAGCTTGTGAACTAGTAAAAGTTTAACACCTCTCATTTAAACGGTATTCATACTGATTGAGGAATAGAAGTTTATGTCCATCAGAGAGCTACTTTTAAACATGATTTTAAGTAATCTAGTTAGACATCATGATGAAATTATAGCATCGTTTTGTAGAAACCTGGTTCAGTTCCAATGCAGCCCGGCTGCCATCTAGCACTATTACGAATATTCACTTCAATAAATTAGTACTTTTACTGCATGTGTTTCCATTTTTGGTGTTAGCTTTTGGAAAAGAGAAAATTTCAGTCAACTGATATTTATATTATTACAGTAAAACCTGTGAAAAGAGGCCACTAAAAACATCAAAATTGTTGGCCGTTATTCAAAGGTGGCAGCAAAAGATAGGTGATGGATATTACTCACGCCCAATTTTAAGCAAATATTTTCACATGATAACTATTATTTTTCTTTTAGAAATAAAATTCATTTGGGCATTATTTTAAATGATTTTGTTTAAACTTAAAATAGAGAATACAGAGACACATATGTACATACATAACTAAACTAAATGTGTATACATTTTGCTTTACGTTCATTGGAAATATATGTATACATAAGTATACGTTTACATAGATTGCTTTTATTTTTTTACAAAAAATGCTTCAATTTTTGTTCGTTTTTAATTTTTTAACTTAGATTTATATGTACATTTCACTTTCACATTTGTGTAAAATTTTTGAAATGTCTATAACCATGTCACCATTATTGTTACACAGGAAGTAACTCTGTATTTTTCTTAAATTTTCGCACACTTCGCCCATATTTGACAAAGTTGATTTTGGATTTTCAAACTCTTCTATCTCGTTGTTATCGGAATCATCGTCATTACTGCATAGTTCTTCAACAATTTCTGCTATACTAAAATCAGGATTCTCGGTAGGTTCATCATTGTCATTGGAAGCAAAATCGTGTAAACTTGCCATTGCACTGCCGACTTTTGGAAATAGCTTAGCAATGGGTATTTCGTCCCCCTCGCAAAAATGTTCAATAGATTGAACTACTTCTGCGAATTAAGCTTTGGAAAAACAGTTTGTAATGGTAGATCGAGAAACCTGTTTCCATGCGGCCTGCAATCGCATGCATATCAGCGCACTTGTTAGATTTATGCTGTTTTTCGAATCTTCAAAGTCACAATCACTCTCAACGAACGCTAATAGTCTTTTGATCAAAAAACTGTGGTATATCATCTTAAAATTGTGAATTATGCCTTGATCTAACGGCTGACAATACAACGTAGGGTTTGGAGGCAAAAAATCAATTTGACGTTTTCTAGCGAAACTTTATAATGTGAAGTTCCATTACCCAGAAATAGAAGCACCTTTCGATTTTGTTTTTTCATTTTCATGTCAAACTGATACAACCATTTTGTTATAAGATCTGACGGTAATCTAAAGGTAGTTTGTCGATATGATTTCCCTTAAAACACCGAGGATTTTTACTTTTTCCAATTACTATAGGGTTTTCTTTGTCGCCTTCAATATTAGCGCAGAATAAAATAGTTAACCGTTGTTTTGCTAGTTTTTTTGCCATTGCATTTATCGTATTTTAATGCAACAGTTTTACTTGGCGTGGCGCGATAATACAGACCTGTTTCATCAACATTAAATATATCCTTCGGAGAATAATCCTTTAAAATTAATGGTTACATTTCCATGCTTCTACATCTTCCAAATTTACATCAGCGGACTCATCACAAATTGAGTTAAAAGTGATATTGTGCCTTCGATAGAAACATTCCAACCAACCATGTCAACAGCAAAATTCTCGATAAATTTCTTGCTGTCTCTAGCGCCGTTTGTTTAATCAATGATCCAGATATGAGAATGTTTTTATTTCTAGCTACGCAGAATCACTTATACACAACTTGATCCACTGCTACTCCATCCGTTTTAGAGAATTTCCGTTTCTGATTCAAATTAATACCTTCTTCATACATCCTTTTAATATCACTTTTGTTTTTTAGGATATCGTTAATTTGAGTTTTCCAATTTTTCGGCTAACTTCCGCGAACTTAAATTATACTTTTCACTCTCCTCGATAATATCAATTTTATATTTCAGTGATGAACGTTTTCTTTTTAGCGGCATTCAAACACTTCACGGACACAACGATAAACTTAAACTGATCGAATGAACAGGCGTTTTCGAAAACTGCTACAATCGGCTGCTGTTGTAAAATAATTCTATCGTGTTTCATTATAACTAACAATAAACCCTTACAAGTAAATTTTGTCACCTTCTTTAGACTGAACAACAAATACGCGAGTTTTAAAATTTTCGATACTGACGACGTCCTTTATTGAGAGGTATATTTTATTGCTTTTATGCCATAAAATATTGGGATCGTCTGGCCGTGGCCGCTTTGTAAAGGCGGCCGTTATTGCCAGGTTTTTATATATTGAAATACTCGTATTGTAGATGTTTGCAAAGTTAAATCTGGCCGTTATCACAGGTGGCCGTTTTATAGAGGCGGCCGTTAATACAGGTTTTACTGTAGAACGATTTACACTAATTTTAAATGTTCTTTTTTACTGATACGACTCCAGACTCAATCTCGTAGAAAAAAGCGGTAAAGATCTTCCCATAATTTTCAACGATATCTCTGCTTGAATATGTTTTATTTCAGAATCATATTTTTTCCTGTACAAGGAAAGACAAAAAATTAGAAAAACCTACTCCTATAAAAGTTATCTAAACTTCCGCCTTAATGAGTGGCAGTATATATGAAGATCTGTCAAGGAATCATTTATTATTCGCTAATTTACTGTCGGTAAGTTCAAATGAAACATTTAACTGTCGAAAGTTAAACGATTAAGTGGTTACAGCGAAAAGAAGACTTCAAACTGCGCCAATCGCAGCGAAAGTAGTTATAAAAAGCACACATCATACACACTCGTCGTACATTATCTTCCGCTTTCTATTTCACGTATACATGACATTTTTAAGCGTTATCGTAATAGCCGGTGTACACCATGATGCAGGTGACCAGCGATAAGAGAGTCGGCGCGCGCAAAAGAGGTAGAAAAAAGAATGACCCGCCCGCATACCCCTATACGAACTCGATGCGATGCGACGCGACGGTGAAAGGTCGCTTCTCTTCTCTTTTTACATGCAGGACACGCTCTCCTGCACCGCACTCGTTCGCGCACACACACACAGGCACACAACAATTTAATTCAGATCGTATCGCGTCCGCCGCTTGTTTTCAATTAACTTTATTATTTCGGGGTGCTCCGCGATCCGGCTAACTAGAGGAGAGAACCTTCTGCCCGCTACTTGCTCGTTCTAAGTTGCGCTTTGCTGTTGTTCCTTTCGGTGTTTCTTATCCGAAGTTGAAGCTTAAAGTTTAAGCGGAGTACTGTGCGGACATGAGTAGCGGGCGATTCTTCCACCGTGTCTTGATACAGACCGGGTGATAATATGTAAAGGAAAAGATGGAAGAGATAAGACTATAAAGCCAATTTATGTTTGAGCTCAATATTGTTACATTTTTGTAAAGAATAATATTTGAACATACACCACTGTTCATAAGTTTGATCAAGAAGCCTGGAGAAGAACTGGCTCCAGAGAAATCAAAGGCAGATCAAAGGAGCAAGCGACAAAACACACGTGAACTTTAGTGTAGATAATACTAGTCAAGTACATAACGAAAAAAGTAGAAGAAAGGGCCGCTAATTTCTTGCTTACAATGCCAAATATAAAGGCCAAGTAGCACAAAGCGTCAAATACTAAATGAGGTAGTACACTTCATCATTCTATACGGAGTATACATACTTAACAAGCAGGTACATCGCAATATATGCGAGAAGCGTCAGCGGAAGATGCTCATCAGGGTGGCATCAACTTTCTGTACGACCTCCACGGTGGCGCTTCAGCTCTTGTCGGGTAGAATTGCTTTGGACCCCTTAGAGTCCGCACGGAAATACATACATCTAAATAGGACAGGCAGCCTTAAAGGCACTAGCATGTAGCCTCCAAGCCAGTATGGGAATGTCTGCAAAACCTAACTGTTCTGCCTAAACACAACAAGGTTAACTTGGTGTGGGTGCCACGGCACCAGGGTATAGCAGGCAATGAAACTAGCGATGGAAGATTCCCAAATGATATTTACTGGACCGGAACCAGGTCTAGGTATTACAAAACGTGCAGTGCGTGGTGCAATCAATGAGTGGATTGTGAAACCGCACCAATCAAACTGGAACCATGTACCTGGACAAAGACACGGCAAGCAAATGATGGAACGACCGTCAAAACGACTAACTGCTGACCTACTTGCACTAAACAGGATTCAGCTTAGGGCAGTAACGTGTCTACTAACAGAACACGGCTGTCTAAGAGGTCATCTACATAAAATGAGGATTTACAAAGATGAACCCTTATGTAGACTCTGCAATTAGGAGGAAGAAACAGCCTCCCACATTCTCTTTGAATGCGCAGCACTAAGCCAACGAAGGTTTGCTATGCAAAGCGTAGTGGAATCACAGCTGGAGAAAGTTTTACCATACAGGCTCCTAAACCTTATCAAGGGAATTAACCTGTTTGAGTACAACAAAATCAAGGTAGGAATAATACAATAGGCCTTGCAGGCCGCAGTGTTAGGGATGTTAAAAGACCATCCTACCTTGATCAAAATCAATCAATCAATCAATCTCCCATCTTAACTTTACTGGAAATTTAGCGCGGTGGACTATTGCCTGACACAAATTTGAATATGACAAGGATGCTAGCTGCATATACTGCGGCGAAGAGGTTATAGTTTAACACACAGACTTTCTGTGTCGAAAGTGGAATCCTGTGCGAGAAGGAACGAAGAAACCGGTTCCGGCACGGTGCTGACGCCGGAAGATTTCGTGGAAGAAATCATATCTACAGAACAAAAATGGAAGATCATACGCAACATGTTCAGAATATCAATTACACTCAAAAAGCACCAAGATTGTGCACGCCAAGCGGATAACCAATATTTCCCGAACTCCTAATCCTGTTGCAAGACCAAAAAGATACAACACAAGCTACAAGACAGCCCAGTTACCCTGACGCATGTCGATTCCAATGCGAAAAAAAATCTCAAAAAAAGTAAACAGTACCAATAACTCAATGCTAGAAATAAGATTAAAGCCATCACATTTGTTCAGTCGGTTCCGTCTTTTAGCTATGGGATCATTACTTGAACTCACGCAGCTGAAAAACTTAGACATCCTGACTTACACCGCCCAAGCAGCGAGGTCAAAAAAAAAATACAACTTTCAAAATTGTATAAAAGAAAAAAAAACAGACAAATAATTTATACAGAATCATTGAAGAATCTGCCTGCAGAATAATATCAAGTTTAGGTGATCATTGCCCTAGGAACCGACAACCTCAACAGAGCAGATCCTTCAATAGAAGATCTTTTTACGGAACCTGGTCAATTAAATTTGCGTCTGCATATGTGGACAGATTGGCGGCCTATATTGGTTGAAGAGTAGAGAGCTGTATGTAGAAACAGAAGGGTTTATGCTAGCCATCCAAAATTAAGTAATACCAAGCAAGTACAATGACGTAACATCATGCATCAAAACACGGATGACAAATGCAGACTTTGCAAGAAAAAGTCTGAGACAATCGTCCACATTCTCTGCAGCTGTATGAAACTGGCAGAAGTAAAAGTAACAGTGGAAAACAATCATATTACAAATATACATACTCCTAAAAATGAGATACAAAACGAACAGACCAAAGTGTTATGGAACTAGAGTATGCTAATAGACAAGCCAGTACAGAATAACGTCCATGATTTCGTGCTAAACCACAAATAAAGAGAGAAGCTATCATCATTGATATCGTAATTCCGGTAGTGCATAACAAAGAAAACACCGAAAGAGTGAAAAAGCACTTAACCCTATTCGAAGAACTACCAAGAATATAGAACCAAAACCGGGTCGCTATACCTACCATAATGCCAATTATCATTGGAGCCACAGGCAAAATTCTGGGGCAATTTTTGGTCAATCTTGAAAAGCTGCAGATAAATAAAATCACTTACAAAGAATTCCAAAAGAGTGTTGTACTTCATGAAATCCGAAGAAAATTTCCTTTGTTGCTGAGATCCTGAACGAAAGCAGAATCTCGATCAAAACTAGAATGAGCTACCAGTCGGCGAATACATACGCTATTTACTTATTGTTAGTTTATTACACATCTAGGAAATAGGGGTAGACCACGACAAATCATTATCAATACCACTTGCCAAAAATTTTGGGAAAGGTTGACCATTAAGCTAAAATAAAGGAGATATGCCAGTACTCCTTTTTAAGAACCTAGAACTCACAATCAAACCATTCAACCATTGATGAAACACATCTGTCCGCTAGAATTGACATATCATTGAAACTGGTTGCCGAAACCACATCGAAGTATTGTCAGCAAACTATGTTGCTATTGACTGGAAAATACGAATATAAATCATTAACATAATTCAAACAATAAAATGAAGGTCCAAGTATAGACCTTTGAGGCACTACAGATTTAACGTCTGGGCGTTGAGAAATAGAAGAAAGATTTCCTGAATGTAGACTGAAAACAACTACATGTTTAAGGAATGCCATCAACACCGTTAACATGTTTATTGGCATAAATTTCGGTGATACCAGTTCACTCTAGATAAACATTGAATTAGAATGCAAGTTTGTGGAATGCTTTGGTACTGAGTCTTTGGTAGGGATGACGTTTATAGTAGGAACATAAGTTGCAAACATCGGCAGAGTCACTTACCAAGTTATCATTGTAATAAATGCTCAGGTCCCCAGGTTATCTGTTACAGTATGGCCACGTTTAATCTGCCATTTAGTTTAAGACGTGTTTCTGAACAACATACTATTAAAGCCTCATCTAATAACTTCCTACTTATGACCATATAATACATATTTTAAGTTTAATTACAGAATATTTTTTGTAGTGTGTTCAAACTTATGAATGGGAATGTATATAGTTACATTACTTAATAATGTTTTTCGTGAACCTTATAGATCAACCTGTCAGTCAATACGCGCAAATACTATTAATCTACATATAAAGTAGAATTAATTACGAAATAACAAATCAGAAACACCACTTAATCCTCTACGAACTTTATTTCGACGGGACCGATACTCCACTTCAAAACCCGAGATCATAACATTGAAAATTGCACGAAATCAATATTACGTAAGTTATGAAATGTCGAGGCAACACCAGGAACAAAACATCATTGAATATGCCACTCGTTGTCGTAATCTCATCGAATACCTTTATTATTTCATTTCTTTCTTTTCTGGGCTAGTGTCCACACCTTAGAAATGCTAACGAGGCCCGGTCGAATGTGCTTAGTCAGTCAGATCCGTTGAACGGACCTCCTTAACACTGTCCGCCGCTGCAGATCACAATCGGTTGACCGAGAGTCAGTCGAGGTCCCACTGAGAGCGACTCCGATTGTCGTCATAATCTTACGTGGATACTCTGCGAGATGATGGGTTCGGCAATCCTCTCGTATACACTGGCGTATGTTAAATTATAGACAGATGGTGCATTTAATATATTTTCTGTATATGACTTTTTATTTATACCTTTTAGCCCTTTTTACATAGACATCTCAGAATTCTTAAAGTATTTAAGGCAGCTTTTATGTAGAAAAAGGATATAGAAATAAACCTTCTATCTGTTTGCTTTAATATCATTGAAAATATTTTTGAAATATATGTTCCCAATTGGAACCATTACTACCATTACGATATGGTACTACTTCGGTGTTCAGAATAATTAAAAGTGCTTAAGTCCACTATTATGAAGCAAACTCTGGCAAAACCACTACAGTTTCATTCCTTCGATGAGTAAATTGCCCCCAAACTTTAATATCGACAATGTTTGACTTCTAAAACGAGCTTTCTAGAGAAATATTTGGAGAAATGTGGGGGGGGGGGGGGTGAAAGGCTTTAGTTTATGTCTCGCTAGTGTACTAGCAGTTCACAAAGTTGCTCGTCTAAATTCAGGGAAGATCACAGCCTATATATACAGCCTTATACAGCCTTGGCCAAAACTATGTGCCACCCTTCACAGCTCCGGTTACAAGAAGTATGTAAGAACATACACAACTAATATTAATATTGGAAGGATCCTCCACAGGTTTTTATGACTTCACAAATCTATCAAAAGCAGACACCGCAATTCCTCAATCTTTTGCTGCAATCCAGTCGCATTCTACTTGCGTTGATTCCCAAGCTTTAGGCATCCTTTATTACTGAGTAAAGTTATACTGCATAAAAAAAATAACAGACACAATATCGTTTCCCTGCCAATGGCCATGTGTATTCGCTACCATCCGAAAAATCATAGATCCTGATTTAACTAGTTCACTTCTTATACGCTATTTTTGGTGGTTATTTTTGAATATTTCTGAAGAAAATAACGTGTAAGTTGTAAATGTCAGAGAAAAAATATTGTATTTATGTTTTTTTTTGTGCTATATAATTTTACTGGGTAACAAAAGATGCCTAAAACTTGTGAATTAACGCAAGTAGAATGCGATTGGATTGTAACAAAAGCTCGAGGAATTGTGGTGTATGCCTTTGATGGATTCGTGAAGTCGCAAAAGCCTATGGAGGATCCTCATACTTCTTGTAATCAGAGCTGTGAAGGGTGGCAAATACTTTTGGCCAAGCTTGTATATATATTTGCTAAACACTTGTTCAGCTTCATGCTAGATACAGTTTATTAATTAAAAAACTTAAACAAACTTAATTACTAATTAGAACAATTAATTTTTCGTCGAAATTATGGCATTAGATTTTGGACGAAATGTCAATTTACATCGTTAAACTATTGATGAATTTTGAGACGCAAAATGCTTCCTCATAAGCGGTTTTCCAATGGCTGGCATGTAACTTCCTGTGAAATATAGACCAAAAAGTTTGGATAGTTTGTATGTTAACAAGGACTGACATCCTGTGTACTTGCCCATCATACGTTCTGAGGATATTCCTTTCAATAATTTCTATTTCTACTATTTGCAGCTATTTTATTTTTGACATGATGCGCTCACTTTCATTCTTCTACTTTTATCCAACCATTCTGCCAAACTTTAGGTCGTTTACATTTTGGCAAACTTAAACCACACATACTCTGCTGTATTTGTTTTTGGACATAATTCGATTTCGAAAAGATTTGATTTCTGGCCAGCTAGTCAACATGCTCATAAATAGTTGGAAACTACTACATTTTTAGTTTCTGAAAAATTACATCATTCCCAAAGTAAGTCTGTAAGTAATTGTGTAATAATAGGACAGGTGGATGAGGAAAGTTGTTCAACAAGTTTGTCCCTCTTCTATAAACGAATATAACGAACAATTCTGATGTCATGAATGCTAGCGCTCACATTTTGTTATTTAGTAGATATGTGATAGAAGCTTGAAGTTCAGTTGTATCTTTAAAAAGGTATGATGACCAACAAAAACAAAACTAACTTTAAATTGTTTTCCAATTGTTGACTAGCACGATAAAACGTAAATTATTTGAGACGCTCTCTTCACTGGAAAGAGACATATTGGCGTGTTAGCTCCAAATGAAAACATTTTTCATCTTATATACATCTGGACATAGACGATATAAGAGCTTTTGGAGTTGATGAAAATCGCTGTTCGCGAATTTGTTGTTCGTCACTTTGGAACAAAAGGAAGTTAGTAACCTATATATCAATAATAAGGGGAATGAGCTGTTGTACGACTCTTCCAATCAATTTTTGCAATATGTTCGGTCAACCAAATAAACTAGCGTACGTTACTACTGGATCAAATAGCTAGTTCACATTTTAACGAACACCACTATATGCACACTTTCAGTGTGTTCATTGACACGCTTAAGCAGATGAATACGTTTATCCTTATAAGCGTAAGAAGAATGTAAATGAAATATTCAAAGTTGAGTGCTGCGTCTTTGTTGATGCATTGTTGAGTGTATGTATGTAGAACCGGTCAGATTGTGTTTTATGTTTATCACTATATTCATATAGCATCACTCAAATAATCAGGTAATACTTTCTTAGTTAGGCGAGATATACAAACATATTGTGATACTTGAGGTTAAACGTTAATCTATGTACACAGTACACCACGACACGTTTGTGCACGCAGTTATGTAATCTGCATGGATGTGGATTATTATTACGCAAAATATTTGCATAGAAGGATAGTTGATGATAGCGAGTGACCCATTTCTTCCTTTCTAACGGTCCCTCGATTGACGTCTTGCACTGCAGCTGGCTGGGTTTATGTTAAGATGATTCCACAATCTCCGTATAAGTTTGCGACGATACCTTTTTATTACCAGCCTTCCTATACACACAAGTACTAGTGCGATATATTTCCTTCCTAAAAAAAGCTTTTAAATAATACTGCTTTATATGTTTAAAGCTGTGAAATCTGTGCTATTTAGAAGATAATCGCGTAAGTTGTGAACTAGCTGTTTTTTTTTAACTTGCGTATATAGAAAGATAAACTTATGTTAATACCAGGATGCAGTAATATTACAAGCACATGTCGTTGAGTAGTATTGACAGATTTATAACTATAACTATCGCTGTGGCTTATCCAGAAGTAATATGTTTATTGTAGAGAATATGCGGTTAAACATGTGTGATTAGATAGAAGATGTAGTTCCTAATTTAGAGCGTTCAAGCACAATTCTGGATAAAAATTGCCCTAAGCAGAAACATAATTTGTTATGTTTGTAAATATGTATTTCAATAAGTTGGTGATAAAACTATATGTAATAATTTATACACCACCTTCAATAGCTTATTTTTTTGAAAGTTTATCTCCAACCGTAAGCCTAGATATACCATCAAATAGAAAGGTTTTCTGAAATTAACGAATTTGATGAATATGTCTTCAAAACAATCTTTGCAGTTGGAAAATCGTGCTTGTATGTAGCTCGAGTAGCAGCGAATATTTTTGCTTGTAGTCTTCCTGTTTTGAGTCAAACTTTACTTGGGACTTGTATGTACACTCTGTTCCACAAGAAAGTAGACAAGGTTTTTGCTAGAAAGGGAACCATATGTCTATTTTTTTCTTTCGACGCCATTCATGCTAGAAACGTTCAAGAGAGCGGTCGATTCGCAAAATGAGTTTTGCGTGCTCAAAATGCTTTGAAGCTGTCGTCTTGTGCACGCATAGAAAAGCACCAAAATTGTCGTATGCAACTGCAGCCAAAGTTATTAAAAAATCAAGGAAGTTTCTTGAAATGTAGGTGAAGTCCTATTCTCCAGTGGGTCAGGGATCATCACACTATGCACCTGCGTGAAGCCAAGGTTAAACTTGCGACGAAAGGAATTCGTATTAGCCTCAACAGGATCAAGCGGCGTTTGAACGAAGAAAAACTATTATATTGCCCTACGAGTTTGAAACCCCTACTTCCGGTGAAGCGTGCCTGGTTAAGAAGTAGCACCGATTACGCTCAGCGCACCGTCAAACACCCTGTAAAGTTTGGGGATGCTTTTCAGCGCACGGCTTTGGTTGCTTGGAGCTCTTCACGCAAAATTTGGATTCGGTCAAAATGCTCAATATTTACAAAAGTGGGTTTTTAAAATCGCATTATGGCATTGTCACCATTGATTGGCTCTCCCAATCTCCTGACGCAAATTCCATTGAGAATGTGTGGGCAATTATGAAGCGCCAGCTTGCAGGCAAGCCTGTTCACAATTTGAAGCAGCATTCAACGGTGATTCGGAAGATATGATGCTCTTCCAACGAGTTATGCTAAAAATCTCATAGAATTCTTAATACTGGAGGAGATTATATTGTATATTAGTCCATTTCGCCCTTACATTTTACTTGTAGGCGTGTAAAAAATGGAATAAATATCTTGATATCTTTCGAAGAAACTGTTGCCTCTGTTCTTCTGGAACAGACAGTACCTACTTCGTTAGCCTTCTTCTTGCAATTAAAATGCGACCATTTCATTTAAGACACAAATCTTCATCGAAAATGTCTTGGTCTCTTAGCTAAATTCTACGCATATGGCGATTATATGAATCATGGGAACCATATGGACACTGAATCCCTATTTTTCTCCCTTTCTTCCTATCAGAACTTTTAAAATTTCCGGATTATTTCTCTTGCTTTAGCAGAAATAAGAACCAAACAGTGGGAGGGTGAGTGCAGTTCTGGGGATGACAGCCAACTGTTAAAGAAATTCTTAGATTGTCCTAACCTTTCGTGTTTATTTAATGCTTCATCAGAGGTACAAGTTTAGAATTTACTATAGACGTAAAGGCTATTGTAAAGGTCTATTGTGAATTCTATTTACCTTTTTTTCGCGCTACTACACTACCGAAAACGGATTTTACCAATTTATTTTACAATGGACTATTAAAGTAAATATAAATGAATAATATTAAAACTTTACCGCCAAAGTTCTCATCTTTACACGACTAAGCCAGCCGAGCCAGGCTTACCAGGCCAGGCTAAGACCCATACAACCAAGACAAGCCTTTCTTGACCAGGATAGACTCCTTCTGACTGTGCTAAACTGTGACTCACTTGGTCAAAGTCTGTTTGAACAGTTTAGCTAAACAGTATCGTGTACAAAATAGCACATTTCTGCCCAAAGAATTTCAGATTCCCCATAATATCCCGACTCAAGGATGAATTGTATAAAAGGATTCCAAAATTCGTTAGGGAGTACTGTTTTCTAACGTACCCCAATGAGGCTAATCAGTAATTAGAATAACGACTCAACCTAGAAGAAAAAACACTTAATTTTGGCTTTTATTGAGGGCGGTTACTTGAAACACAAATGCTTCTAGTTTCTGAGATAAATATCTGTCTGACCAGGTCATGATCTATCTGATGAGGTGAGGCCCTTGTTGATCAGACCAGGCCCTTTATGATCAGCCTAAGTCTTGCCTGACTATGAGAAACTCTAAGTAACTATGGCAAACTTTGCTTGGCACGTTTTTTTTGCAAAAATGGTCCGAATTGCTTTCTTTTCCGAACCCAATAATGTGTTCTATAGAAATTCGTTTGGGAGCACTATTGTTCAATCTACCTCAATCAGCTTAAAGAAGACATAAAGTAATTACTGCACCTAAAAGGAATAACACTTTAGATGTTGGTTTTTATTAGGGTGATTACTTTAAATGCATCCACTGCTAGTTTGACATAACTACTGTTAGTGAAAAAAAAAA
>ML218753.1:0-37045 GCA_004785975.1 Popillia japonica
TACATTTACTGGTCAACAGATACTTAGAACGGAAATTAGCAATTAGTTAACCATATTTTCAAATTAGAAGTGGTTCTATTTAAAAAAATATATTTATTGCAAAATATTTGAATGCATTCGAAATCAATGATTTCAGAAGACCCTAGCATAAACGTAAATATTACAAAAACTGCCCTATCCTGGAACTACACATCATAGATACGCTTTTCTTTTGTTATCGATTGCGTAGGCCTAGCTTCACACCTCCAGACCAATTTAGAACCCACACTATGTATGTAATGTCGTTTTTCTTGAAATATTGTTGGGTGAACATAAGGTGTTAAGAATTTGGTACTTGAACCAGAAATTACAAATTCCATCCTTTTGGGTATACTTATATAGAAAACTAACTTAAATTTGATGAAATAAATTCTCATACTCTGCAGTTTGGTGGGTGGTTGTTTATAATGTGGTTTAACGTACATGTCTTGTGCTGATTTGAATAGTAATTTTGCATCTATTGGTAAGTCTTTTGGAAACATCAGATATACAATTAAATCGCCTTGTATCGACTAATTTGGTCTACTTGATGATTCTTGCTACGTTTTATTTGATTTTAGCTCTTATATTAGAATATTATCAATTGTTATTAATATTTACATTGTATTGTTTACTACTGTCATATTGTATCTGACTAGCAGTAGAATAATACTAAGATTTGAGGGCAATAGCACTGTTCCCTTTAGTCACTACGTCCGACATAGATCTATTGCTACATTGTCCTTAATCTAGGACATTCATCCTGCATTTCAGCGCATTCAAACAAAATGCGTCCTACCGTCTCTATGTAGATCTTCTCGGCAGAGACGGCAGATTTGATCTACACCTTTCCTGATCTTGTGTAGAGAAAAGGAAGTACAACACAAACGCCAATGTCACAAAATATCAAGAAAATTAATTCAGTGTATCAAATGTGTATGTATGTAGGTAACTTCACTTATTAAAATGGTAAGAAGTATAGATACATTTTTCGGGAAGACAATTTTTTTACTACGACAATCATTTTGAATCTCACTTTATATCTGCTAGCTTAGACAATGCTGATAATAATCCGCCTTTTGTCCCCTTTTAAACAAGTAAAATGTTGTTTCGTCCAAATTTATATCTTTTCATAATATAGATTGATTGCTTCAAACAAAAATAAATTTTCTAAAGTATAATTATTTATTTATTTGTCGTATGGCATAAGATATACATTAAAAGAAAATGACGCAATCAAAACGCCTTAATAAATATAGCAAAGTGTCTATCTTATGTCAGTGTGAGCATTGTTGAGCCAGGCAGCAGACGTATATTCAACTGCTGCGCATGCTTGGCCCAAGTTCTCAGGTCAATGTATTGGATGGTGCCGAGGACTGATGACTGATCTGATATGATTGCCAATTATAATGTGTACTGCACCACGAGATCGCAATGCGTATCTGGTTTCCATTTAGTACTAGTTCATTACTATAATCAGTCATTATCCAAGATGCACCGCGGGGAGCGAACTAGATATACATTCTTCTAATGACTCATTTAATTAGGAAACTGAAGAGCTTAAGATGCTTTTGGTCTTCTCTTTAGAATGAATCAGCTACATTTTTTAAATGTAAAACAAGAGGCTTTATGGTTACAGTTCAAAAAATGTATGAAACTGATTTTTTATTTTTGGCTCCGTTTGGTTATTAAAATGATTCTTTCAATATAGGTATATGTGTTTTAACTAGTACCTAATAATTAATTTTTCTGAAAATTTTTCGAGTATTTTGCTAGCACCTTTTTCCATTACACATTATACAATTGTTGATGTATCATTGAAGCAATTGTGCAACCTACAGAAAAAGTCCATAATTAAAAATAAGAGACCCTAACCAATAACTTGAACGAGAATAACAAACATTGGAACTGTGAATTTGTCTGCAAACTTTTATAATAATAAGTTTCTCGCAATTGGCAAAGCTAATTAATCGCTTAGACGCCAATGCTTACGCTAAACAGAAATGTTCAAGACGAACATAGGTATATGGAAAAATTATACTTACCGGCAGAAACCTACATTTGCAAACAATACTAAATAATAATAAATCTGTATTAGTCGAGCTTGGTGAGATTGTTTACTTCGCTTTAGAAGCTAGAATTTTTACCATTTTCCAATATGTTTGCTGCCAACTGTTTCTGAATATGGTTTATGTTTGGTGTAGTTTCTACCAAGTACTACCAAATTTGCCTAAATTGAAATATACATTTTTAGAGTCCGTATTCTAACGGGTAATTTTTTTATCTTGAGACAACAGAATATATCTAAACCACTGTATCAAATCAAAAATACATCTTAATAAGATTGGTTATAATGTAGGGGGCTCACTGAGTCGTGCCGAAGTCGAATTTGAAATCTTAAATGGGAACCTCCATTTTGTATTGCAGATTCGGATTCTACTCCATCAGGTATGTAGCTTTTATTTGAAGCTTTTTTCGATTAGTAACAGATTGCGCTATAATCTCAAAAAACATGGAAAACGTCTAGAAAAAATACTCCAAAGATTTTGTGTTTTTTTATGTTAACATTGAAATTGCTGAATTCAAAAAGCCATTCAACAACGAAGAACTTTATTTTATCATACCCATTTAAAAAATGGAATGCTATTCAACGATACAAAACTGTACTTTATTCAGTACTTGACAAGCTGTGAATACGTACACATTGTCCGATCCCCATTTAGATTATTAAATATAAATCCAATACAAATTAGTTAGTGTTGAATGTTTGAACAGCAATGGAGGTTATGACATTACAAAAGAGAATTGAAATGATTTGCATCTATGGAGAAAGTGGTAGAAATATCGATGATGTTGTTAATCTTTACTCACAACGTCTTCCCGACAAAGCGCTATCGCGGGCTTCTTTTTACTGAGTCATTCAACAGTTCTCTCGCGAAGCAACTGTACAACCAAGAAAATGTATTCGCCGGAAAACAATTTCCGGAGAAAATCAAATGAAATGGACGGTATTAGCTGCAGTGGCTAATAATCCGCGAATTAGTACTCGAGAAATATCTCGCGGATAATGAATTTGTCAGTCCACTATTCGTCTAATATTGAAGCATAGGAAATGTCATCCATTTAGAGTGTCCATGCATCAAGAACTTCATGGCAATGATTTTCGAAATCGAGATTTTTCTCAATGGGCGCTTCAAAGAATACTAGATAATCCCATTTCTTTGCTCGAGTATTATTTTCTGACGAGGCGACATTCACAAATCATAGTACGGTAAATCGACTCCAAGTATTCTAATACTCCAGTAATTCATGTTGTATTACTGGAGTATAGAAAATTTCTATTGGTTGCGCCAAGTTGAATATCAACATCCTTGGAAAGTAAATGTTTGGTGTGGAATAATTGGCAATAACCTATATTGGTCCATATTTTATCGATGGAAACTTAAATGGTGAAAAATATCGAAACATTTTGCAAAACGAACCTCCAGTTACTTGAAGACATTCCCGTGTACGTACGACAAACAATGTGGTTCCAAAATGACGGTTGTCCAGCACATTATTCAAGAATAGCACGAGAAGATTGATCAAGCCTACAATTGCGGATGGATCGGAAGAGGTGCTTCAGTGTGTTGGCTAGCAAGATCGCCAGATCGTACATCCCCTGACTGCTTTCTGTGGGGCTACTTAAAGTCTGAAGTTTATACAGAGGGAAACATGATTTAGCGAATCACCAACACTTGTCCAAGGATTATGGCGGAAACACTTCTCACTTGTGTGCAATCATTCCAAGTAGTGGAAGGGCACTAAATAATTAAAATTAAAAAATGACACAAAAACATGTTCTCTCTTTTTTGAGTATTTTTTCTAGACGTTTACAACCATGTTTTTTTGGGATTACAGCGCAATCTGTTACGAATTGAAAAAAAGCTTCAAAGAAATACATACTACATACTTGATGGCGTAGAATCCGAATCTGTAGTACAAAATAGGGGTGCCCTTTTAAGATTTCAAAATTGTCTCCCCCTCACTATGAGGGGTGAGGTGGGAGATCGAGTTTGACGCAATGAGCCCCTTACATTACAACAAATCTTATTAAAACCTTTTTTGATTTGATGCACTGTTTTAGGGATATTTCGTTGTTTCAAGATAAAAAACTCACCCAGTATAAACACAAGATTAATTAGTTAAATGATAAAACTAATAATTTTGCTAAAGGAATTGCTGATTGCTCAAACAATTTATACAGTTTCTTGTCTGATATTGTGACACGTAAGGGTGTTATGCATTCTAGCATGTATAAAAATATACAAGTCACATATTGCACCCGCAGCAGTGAGATCATCTTAAGATCAGCATTAGATCATAATTCTAAGATTTTATTTTCAAAAACTTCACTTACATACATAGATATAAGTATGTAGGTGTCAGGCAAAGCTTAATATAATAGGTTGTTGTATAAATAAAAATGTTGAAATAAGTATGCTGTTCAATGTACTACGCAAAATTAGCAGTCTTAAATATGTTTATTTGGCTATTGTTGCATTGTTTTCTTTGCTCACCATGACGTGAATAGAATAAGTACATTTGTTATTGCAACTAGTTCTAATGGAAATAACAAGAGAGCATCGACACAAACTATAAGAAATTAAAGAAATAAATGTAGATCTGTTTGTGTGTTAACAAATATGTATATTACAGATACAGCGGGGTAGTGATATTCGTACCTAACTAACCAATGAAAACCAAGCAATTTGCTCAATTACGTTTGCGTACTTACCTATGTACATATATAATTTTATTTTGTAAAAGTCAACGTGAAACTATTTGATATAAATACAATGAAAATCATACGCAGACTCCTCATCAACATTTTATATAACACGGACATTTGGATGCAATGTGCGCTATAATAAACGTATCTGTTTTCATACCTGCTACGATACAATGTATGTAATATATATATGTAAAACATACATACTTGGCACTGATATTGACATTCTGATTGATTATAATAGGTTGCAAATACTCGCATACAAATTCAATGTGCTTACAAAAACATCTCGAAAGTGTATAAAATAACTTAAAGGTAACTTATACGCATACCATATGAGTGACTATAAATTTATGCTACTAAAACTCAAATAATTTGTAAGTAAAGTATTCATACCAAAAGCAATATTTTGTGCATTTTCTTTTGTCCTGTATAACATCTGTATAAACCTTACATGTAGATATTCAATGAATGGTATTTATTTTCGTCCATAATATATCGAATAGATAAACGAATAGAGAAGAAAAATGTAGGTTACACATAACCACAAAATACGAAAATCTCACATGTTGAAACTTTACCAACATTTTGAAATAGCTTCCACTGGACGTGGAAATTGCGGGAGAAATTTACAATTGTCAATTGTATTCGCCTATCCGTCCATGAAATTTCCAGTTCACTATGGAATGCTGATGCACTTCAACGAAGTTCAAGTAGACCAATCATGTTCCACACAATCGAGCTTCATAATAACCAGCATCATGGCGATTTTTATAATAGTGAAGTATAAACAACGTACCATTGTAATGAATATCAATAGCTCCACCTACCGCCCTGCCTTCTTTTCAGATCGTACCCTCGTCTGCTTTAGTTTGCTCAGTACCTAGTTGCAAACCTGCAAACCAATAAGTCCTCTCCACATCCGGATGCACTAAGCCCTAGCAAATAGGTAGTTGGGGTTATGAGTAATAATAAACCACATATGAATAGCGGGCATTACGTCCGCTTAAACATAAAGGTAGAATATACGTAATATTTGCTCCATGCTAGGGAGAAACATACTTATGTACAGTGAAGTTACGCAATAAGTATAGTCGTATGTGAAAATAGTTTTTAAATTAATTAACACATACATATATAGAGATAAGTAGTATGACGCATCCAATATTTTTCAGTTAACGTCTAGCGATAAAACTCACATATAGTTTAATTTCAAATCCAGTTTCATACATTCTAATTAGAACTAATACGAATGTAGGTATATCCCTAAAAATGAAACTGCTACGACGTCCCACTTAGACAGTGGTGGTTATAACATCGTGATGTAGAATGCTTCACGTTTAAAGAGCTTTCAAGAGAAGGATTTCTATGACCTCATCAAGAAATCCTGCGGGGATCCTGCTTATCTTATCTCCACTGGCACCCTTAAGTTATCCAGCTAGTAAAACTTTAACGATCCTCTCTTGCTGATTAGTGGTTCGTTGTTCGCGTACTGTATACATATGTGTGTGTAAATTGGCACGTAAAATTTTCGAATTAGGAGGGTCTGGAACATTTTTTATATAATTAATTCTTTAAATTTGCTACGTGATTCTAGAGAGACGGGTTTGTGAGTCTGTGTCAAAGGTATTATTTTTTTTTATAAAGGAATTGATGCCATTTATGAGAGCCGCTGGAATATTTTACAAAACTATCTAGACTTACTAAACGCCCCTTAAAGCAAATTGCGAAGGGCATTGTCTACTTTTAAAGAAATACTTAGAAAAGCATTGTTTGGAAATTTTTTAAACATTTGTTTTAAACGATAAAAGTTTCATCCCTCACTTTATCTTTGGCTTTTTTGATTCACAGCAACATACAATGTATTGACAAATTTTCAACCTAACGCTAGATATGTATAATTTCATTGTATTATTGTCGTTCAATTATACTAAAGAATAAATCCTATAGTGTATTAAACGTTGCAAAAGTGTTTTTAGGTTGCTGAAAAAGATATTTTCTTAAGCAATGTGTATTCATCGAAACCGACTACTACCTAACTTTACGTAACTCTTACTCACGTTTCAAATTGTTTCCATAAAACCTTTTTAAATGGGTGCAAATGAATATTCATAACTTTGCCGAATATTTCGTAACAATTTCGATCAAAGCTCTAGTTTTAGCGTAGGTACTACCTTCAGAAACCTAGAAGATATATCTTTTGAGTCTCAGCGATATGAAGAAGGTTTAATTATTGTAGCAGAGACATCAGTACTTCTAAATGAACTACTGCAAATCTTCCTGAAGCGTAAACCTTATATTTCCACATAAGCAGGAATTCAATCTTACTGCACCCTCTACTGTAAGCAATCATAGTTGATTAAGTGACTGAAAAACAACACTTACATACAGGAAACAGATTATAAGATTTAAGTATACAGAGTGTCTACTGAATAGTCTATGAAAATAAAAGTGGTTAAATCTAATGGCATGGAAACCTAAATTCCAAAGAATGAATACTTTATGTTCACGCAGTAACGTGTACAATTGTACAATTACTCACTGAAAGTAGTTGAATTCACAAATACCAAATGCTGGTCAATTTCCAAATGATTTCAAATATCGATTACTTTCGGAACCATAATTATGAATTAGATTACCAATACCTATTACCAATTACCAAATACTTTGACAAATCACGATTTTAAATCATTTAACAGATAATTAAAATACTTAAAAGTAATTCAAATACTAAAAAGTAATTCAAATCCTCAAAAGTAATTTAATTACTCAAATGTAATTCAATTATCGCACTAATTCAATTACTCCAAAATATTTAAATTACTGTAAAATAATTCAAATATTGACAGTTAGACATGAAGATAAGCTTTATATTTGGGTTCGTATATTTGTTGTAATTTGATAACCTTACGGCATTTAATGGTAGAGCCAATTACTTTGATATTTACATCTCCAAAACCACATGGATAATGTTTGAAGTGGCTACCGTTTTTTGTTTCTCTCCCAAGAGAAAAAAAAGTTTGTTTGCCCTTGATTTACAGAAGACCTATCCAGAAGGAATAGTCTTTATCATTGAGTGTCGGAATAAAGTTATCAATGAGAATGAGTTTAGATTAGGTCGTTATTGTGCAAATTATTTTAAAATATCAGTATACATTCACTGCTCACTTTATCTGATAGTTAAATATTTATAAATTGATGTACCGGCTAAATGCGGTAGTCTCTGCTATTAGGTGATAAAATGTTAAACACACAAATAATTATTAAATATTGAGTTTATTATACACAAAAGTGAAATACAAAAACAAAAGTAATAATTACGGAGTACAAAAGTATATCCCGACAAGTTTAATTCAATTACCTAAGAATAATTCGATTACTAAAAATGAATTAAATTATCAAAAAATAATTGAAATACTGTAAACAGTATTTAGATCCTGAGATAGCGTTAAAAACAAATCATAATTACAATTACTTTTCGAAAGTATTTGCAATCACAAATCACAATTAACATAATACAAAGTGATTTAAAATAAAGTAATTCAATTAACCAAAGTATTTAAATCGTAATCGAATTAGTAGGTATTTGAAATACTACCCAGGTCTGCCTACGGAGAAACAGGATAAAATCGTTGACTGCACTCGTATTACGTACAGAAAATCCAACGTCCATCAGACAATGATTTTCCTCGAAGGGTTATCTGCTGTGAATGGTTTCGTCAAACAGAAACTCGTCTTCCAAATCTTCGATCCGTGATCATGTTTACCGATGAATACTGCTTCATAAAAAAAATGGTGTACTGAATTACTATAATAATTATTACTGGGCCGATAAAACCCCACAATATTTCCATCAGAGTTTAGCCCAACATAGGACATCAACAAATGTATGGGTCGGAATATTGGGCGGGCATTTATTTGGGCCACATGTACTTCCCGAAAAAGTAAATGCGGTAGATCATTTAAATTGTCTGCAAAATACGTTACTCAATTACTTGGATGACATTCCACTACATGTACGACGGCAAATGTAGTTCATGCACAATGGGGCACCTCAACATGTTGCCCGACGTGTATACAAACATTTAAACCAGGCATTTGCACATTGGATAGGCCGAGAAGGAACGATTCTGTGGTCAGCACGAAGTCCTGATTTGAATTTGTTGGAATGTTTCCTGTCTACATGAAAAACTTTGTTTATGATCGTCGGCGGGAAATTTTAGACATCGAGACTCTTCGAGACTGTGTTGTCACAGCGTCCCGGCTTATAATAAATTTTGGCGTCGCACAGAAGCGTGTATCCGGAGCTCGTGGAAGTAAGTGTGGACATTACTACTCTAAGTTTTTGTCCTGTTTCTCATCAAACAGTTCTCTTCAAGACTATCACGAATTATTTGAAAAGAAAAAAATCTATTAACTACGAACGCGATCTCAAATAGTAAATTATGAATTACCAGATCATTAGGTAATAATGTGTCGTTGTTCACCTGATTCCTATGAAAAAGAAAACAGGTCGAAATGAATAAAAGCTGCTTTATAAACAAATGCATTAGAGTACAATAAGCATTTATTTTCATATCATTCAACTTGATAAAAAATATCTGTTTATGTCTATTAGAGACATGTAGACACGTGTCAGTCTCGTATTCAACAAAATGTATTTAACAAAATTTGGTAATTATTAAAGGAAAAATTATTTTAATATATGATCGTAGTGCTTTTGGATTTACCTTTCTTGTGATATTAGTTTTATACTGTTTATTTTTTCCGACACTATTCATTTGACACCCTGTATATCAACGAAATGCACAAATGTTCACAATAAAATATTATTTGCTATACAAGCACAGCCCTTTTGCTCTCTTCCAAGAAGATTCCGGATATTGCACGAGCTCGTGAAGCTACTGGGTGACTATCGCGATATACTGTGAGCAGTCTGCAGTATCTATTCACTATAACTAACTGTAACTAACTATAACACATTATTCACCATACTTGCAAACGTTAAATATCTGTCCAAGATGCATACGATGATGAAGTGGCTGATAAAGGAACAGCCGCACGTCTACGCGCCTATCTCCCAATTACTTGCCGCGCTTGTTCGTGCAATGTCGGGTGACAATAGGAGCCCGCCGATACCTGTACAGGCATTCTATAGGCTTATGTCATTCATCTAACGTATATGTGGACAACAACCGGCCTGCGGGCCGGATCCGGCCCCCTGTATGATTTGATCCGGCGCGCAAGACATTTTGAAAAACCCAATAAAAAAAATATACTACTTACTCATACTCACTCCAAATGAGGAAGATCGAGTGATATGGGGTTTGTCGCTTGCTCCTGCGAAATCAAGTGAGCGAGCAACCCGAGTGGCAGCGCAACAAAAGATTATTTCTTCTCAAATGTTGTGTGTTGTGTACACTAGACGATTCTAGATCATTCTTTCATTTTGCCTATATAAGCGGGGGGATGGCCCGAACTTTAGTTCAGTTCTATTTGAGGTACCCAGGTGAAAACCTCGACAAGCGATATCCTAGCGAACTGCTAGTGCCGTCAATTTGGTTTGTGACTTTGTGTGCATCTTGAGTGCTCATTAAACTTATTTTGTTAGTAAGTTTATCGAATCAAAATGATGTTTGGTGGAAAGAGACGAAAAGTAGATTGTTTGCTGTGTAATGAATCCATTTCAGTGATGAAACAATTTAATATAAAGAAGCATTACTCAACTAAGCATCCGATGCTACACTCACTAACAGGACAAATAAGAAAAGACAAAATCCAGAAGCTTACCGCAAATTTGTAAAAACATCAGCAAATGTTTCATACACAAAGAACACAACTTCATAATGTTGTGAAAGCTAGTTTTATAGTTAGTTCAAAATTGGCAAAGTCAGTAAAACCATTTGCCGAAGGAGAATTTTTCAAGGAGTGTATGTTAGAAGTTTGCAGTGTTTTGAGTTCTGAAAAGAAAAATGAATTCGAAAAAATTAGTTTGTCAAGACGAACTGATGCCCGACGTATAGAAATGATATAAAAATAACTTTGACTGACCATATGGGTAGTTTTGAATCATTTTCCATAGCATTAGACGAGAGCACCCATTTGTCTGACACAGCTCAACTAGTTATATTTATTAGAGGTATTGATAAAGAGTTCATTGTTACTGAGGAATTGCTTACGTTATAGCCGCTAAGAGGAACCACTACAGGAAGGGACATTTTAAATGAAGTTCAAAAGGTATTCACAAGTTTTAGCTTGCCATGGTCAATCTTAGTTGGTGTATGCACACACGATACACTTTCTATGTTCGGCTTCCGTAAAGGTTTCATTGGAATTTTGTATGAAAAATCAACTGAATTAACTGTACAAAAAGATGATTTAATAGGCCTTCATTGCATTATCCACCAACAAAACTTGTGTTCTTAGTCTATTCAACTCCACAAGCAGAGATAGCAGATTTTATACAAATAAAAGATAAACTACTATCTGAATTGAGTGACCCAAAATGGATATGTGACTTAGCATTTCTGATCGACCTTACAGCCCATTTGAATGATTTAAATTTGAAACTCAAAAACAAGGACAGTTAGTAAATGATTTGTACAGCCGTTTGAAAGCGTTTCACAACAGAATCCGTTTGTGGGAAGTACATATGCTGTCTGGTAACAGTTACCATTTCACCACGCTCTCTGGGTATGAAAATACTGCTTATACTCAATATGTTGAAGAACTGTTACTGTCGGAGCAATTTTCGAACAGATTTAGCGATTTTAAAAACATGGAGGACAGTTTCAATTTATTTGCTACTGCAACAAAAAGTAATGTGTAAAATGCTCCAATACACTTGCAAATGGAGTTGATCGACCTTCCAGAAAACTCACTCCAAAAATCTAAATTTGAAGACGTGGAGTTGTGCGATTTCTACAAAAAATACCTCGAAGAAGACCATTTTCCGGAGGTTAGAAAATTTGCACGATTTAATTATAATCTTGTACCTACCTATTTTTTTCATTTCATTTTCTTATTTTAATAAATTGCGTTATAATAACATTATTGTTTCATGTCTGATATCTATCTATACAAAGTATTTTACTACAATAAATTTACCATCTGTACAATGTTTACGTATATTAGATATACGAATTGTGCACAATCTAATGAGCTATTAGGATTAGCCAAATCTCTAAGTATGTATACTTAAGTTGGTGTCATATGGAAAAAATTGTTATAAGTTTTACGAAAAAAAGTAATTCTTTATAAGAATCTCTGCTTTCGAAAGCAAGAATATTCGGCTATTTACATTTGACATCGAATGTACAGAGGTCCACAAAGCGAAAAAGTTCGATCGGAATGTTTTTACCACTTCAATTTTAAATTAAATTTTGCAAATCCTACTTGTAAAACACGTTATCTCTTTTCTTAATTAAACAGTTATCATACTTTAAATGTTTATTGCTGATCCGTAACTTTTTACCGACGCATTCTCAGGAATAATATGTAACAAGATAATTAGTACAGAACTTTTATTTTTCACATATAGCAAACATTACAACATTACAAATATAATTATTATTATTGTCGTAAGCAGCATATCTCGGAAGTGATTTCTTGAACTGTTTTCCTTATTATTTGTTCTTAATGGTCTAAGTACATTTTTAAAAGGTCCTTGTTGATATACCTTCTCTTTTAAGTAACCTCGCAAGAAAAAATCTAGTGGGGTTAAGTAATATCAGTCAATTCATTTTGCAAAAGTTGCTGTAAGAATGTTTCGGAAAAAGAAAAGCCCAATTAACTTATCTTTATAAATTCCACGCCACACATTGGTTTTGAATGAATACTGATCGCCAGTTTTTGTGGTAAAATGAGGGTTCTCACTACTCCACTATCTACAGTTTTGGGAACTGACTCTACCATTGGAACTAAACGTTGCTTCGTCAGAAAACATAATACGTTTTGTTATAAAACGGTCATCTTCGAACATTCCTTGAATATCACAGCAGAATTCATAATGTCTATCATAATCCCTTGGTTGTAAAGTATGAATAAATTGTAGCTTATATGGACGAAACCTATGTCCTTTTAAAATTTTTGCAACTGTATCTTTGCCAACAGAATTAGGTAGCAGAAATGCTCGTTTTCGAAACGAATATTTAGGATGTTCAATTACAGAAAGCACCTGTAAAACAATGTCATCGTTGGCTCTTGTTGGTGTATTTGTTGAAAACATTTTCATCTGTTTCTGTGGATGTCGGTGATTAAAGATGTCTGCAGATTCGCAAAAGGTTTTATAATTGTCACCCCCAATTAATACAACTTCAAATTTCACGCTAGAGTCGAAAACCTTCTGGACATATCAACATTCCTAAAACTTATGTCACACAACTCCAACCTTCAAATTCAGTGTTTCTGAAGATGCATATCCTAGTCCGCTGCTTCCACAATTTAATTCTGTACCATTGTTTTTTGTTTTCTTTAAAATAAGAAGTAGAATTAGAGTCGTAAAAGTAGTGATACCGAATTCGTCGTTGGAGCAGTAGCCACCATAAATGTAACGTACTTTTTAGTCCGAGGTAACGTAAATAACGATTGTCAGTTCTATACATACATATAACTACATACATACATACACACATGTCCAAAATAGCATATTCCGCAGCAACTTTAGGTTACGGGAGTTATTAAATAATATATATTTACGGTCTCAAAGATACCTACACGCATATGTGTGTTTAAATGATCGCTACAAAAATCTAACCCTACTAATACCACTGAGAAACACATGCAAACACCATTGTTCGCTCTGGTTGTTTAAACAGGTTGGTATGCTAGTATGTACCTATGGTTTCTCTTTCCAGATTCTATATATGTGTACGTACACTGCGTATGTGTATAATTCTCAGGCGCATGTTATAGAATAAACATTAAATAGAATAATGTGTTTTGTTACTACACGAAAATAATAAGTATACAATAACTGCGACCGGTTCGATAACCTTGACGCGATACTTGTCCCAAAAGGGCGCGGTGAATGTCGATAAAGAAATGTAATTTTTATTGCCGCCAGAAAAAGTTAGCGCGTGTTTCAGATTTGGAGATGTTGACTTTACTCGTCTCACAACAACAATTAGATATCACGCACGTAATCCTTAGTGCACATATGCCCTTGGCAGCGACTAGTACCTATACAATAAGGGGTAAAGTTCTTTATAAGAATATGTCTTGCAAAATTAGTGATTTGCAATCCAATATTTTTTATTTAGTTGCTAAATAAAAAACTCAATGAAACTTCACAAGTATGTAGAAAGGCATAAATATCTATTTCTATTAAATTAAGTTAATAACAAAAAATAAATGAAATCTAATTGCTAAGGAATGGGATTTCACTATATCTATGGGAACCATGATTACAAAAAATTGGCACTAGAATGGATTTGAGAGCGGAACCCGGTTGTATGAAAGCGTACCGCAATTTGATACAAAAATTTGAAAGAACCGGATCTGCAACTGACCTAACAAGATCAGGAAGACCACGAGTTAGTGATGTCCGCATTGCAGAGGTTGTTCATAAAAATCAGCACATAGCCAGAGATAATTTACTAGTAGTCAGCAGTGCAAACGCGATATCTATGCGATTGCAAGTGCTACGCAAAATTCTAAAATTGTATTCATATAAACTGTAAATGCTGTTTGAATTAAAGAAGACAAATTTTGCTATTACGTGCTATTTTTCATTCTAGGTAATAGCCCAGACAGAAATTAAACCCGTATTTTATGGACGGACGAGGCTCACTCAATCTGGTCTGCAGAAAATCTACAAGAAATCTTTCAAGAAGGTCTTCATGACAAGAAAGTCATCGTTTGGTACGGTTTTACAGCTGATTTTATCATTAGTCCGTATTTTTACGAGGTAATGCATATTGGAGGAGCAGTATCTGTCACTCTCAACGGTGAACGATACTTGCAAATATTAAAAGGTTATCTTATTCCACAGCAGCAAACCGAGCAGCACAGAATTAAAAACATTTTTATGCAGGATAGAGCACGCCCGCAAATTGTCCGACTAGTCAAAGAGTAGTGAACCAACACTTTTTCAAAATCGTGTGTCAAGCAGACATTTCGCAAATTCAATGTCATTAAGATGACCTGATCTTAACCCAGGAGATACCGGGCTGAGGGGTTATTTAAAAAGTAAATATTACGGGGCAAAATGTTGTAGTTTAAATATTTTTTCGGAAACAGCACTTTAGTGGTGTCTTGGAAAGGTACCACAATAATCCATTCATTTTATTTAAAAAGCTAAGCTAAGCTAAAATAAAGTGCAAAGTAGTCATAATTTTAAACAAATAAGAAGCATGTTTATAGTGACCGCAGGCTCAGGCTGTGGTACTGTACCACCAAGACCGGACAAAATACGTAACGTCTAATACTTGTCTCATACCATATCCATACATTAACGCAAATCGCAAAAGTTTACTGCTCGAACGTGATGACATTATTTTGTGGAGACCAAGATATTTATCTTTAATATCAAAATATAGAAATGAGCAACACCCAATCTATTATTTAGGCGAAACACTAATTATTTTACATATTGGTTCTGGAAACCAAACATGTTGACGATGGGTTACTACTATTTGAAGGACGAAAATCAGTCGATTACCACGATGTTTTTGAGGAGTAATTCAATAATGTTTAATGTTATAATCAAGGGCCTGTGTCGTTTCTTTAATTCCATTTAACTCCATTGGTGAAATTTTGACGTCGCAGCTCCAACAAATGACGATCGGATTGAATATTCCAATTCCCATAGATTAATTTTTTAATCCTTTTTTGGATTGGGAAATAAATGTGAAATTCGCGTTCCTTGTATGTAAATTCGTATAAATGCTAAGTTTGGTAAATTAAATCTGTTCCTTTTAGTATCGACATGACATGTCTAATGATGCTAATGCAATTTTGGGGACTAAACCGATGTTTTGCGTGAATTTAACAAATGGATCTATGTATAATATGACCTGGATAATGATATTCTACATTTTAACATTACGTGAACTGTACCTGACACCGTCATGTGTCAAATTACCGAAACCTTCTTTCATTAATATTTGTGTAATACAATTAGTATGGATTTTTTTAATGTAAACACATTTTTTATTCCTGCTGATTTACCCCAATTTAATTTTAATTTCAGGTGAAATTCAAGATATTTTGGCATTTCTCGAACTCGGACATCTATGGATTGAATTTGAAATCACTCTACCGAAATTATTATAGACTTGAACTATTCAAAATGAAAGATATATTTTCTTTTAATTTAATTTAAACAGGGTGAAAGTTTTGAGCAATCGTGAACTCTTCCAGTCCTCCTGAGTACTTAACGCTAGGGGACTTGGTGTTAAATAGAGGTGTGAAGGAATGAATTTGTGTGTGTTAATATGAACCATGACAATATATTAAAATTGTATACCGTATACGTTAAATTAAATTAAATATCAAAATGTAAATAACAACCACCTAGGTACTTGATTTCATTATAGTTCATGATTTAAATTTACCGCCAAATTAGCTGTCAGATTTGCCTAATGTAAAGGCGTATTTTGGCGACCAACGCGGTTCATAATATTTTTGAACACGGTTAATGAAATCATGACGTCATGTTAGTTTGCGCGAAAACGTGGTGTTCCTAATTATGCACCATTTGCTGAAAAAACTAACCTGAAAAGCTTTTGTTATTAGAATTATTGACAATTGCTGAACTTATTCAAAAGCTCTTAGGATAGTATTTATTTGCGAATGAAATATATGGTGTGGACAATTGTAGCATTTGTAATGCAAGACGTTATTAAACTAGCTGGGGAAAATTTTGTGAAAACGGCAAAAGTTTTCTTGTCCAGCATTATTCGTTGCCACATTATTTAAATACAGATTTCTTTAAAATGTTTTAACAATATAACAACCCTCTCTAAAATCGATAATGTACGCATCCTTTGTTGTTGGCATTTCCATGACTTTATAATATATTTAATATATACATATATAATATATAATTGATAATATGATGATGAGTACCATCAACAAAGTGAACAATAACCTGCAATAACATAAAAGTGAATGTTGGCGAATGTAAAAACTCTCGACTTGACGCCATATGTATTGTACGTTATCGAGAAACTTCATTATTAACGAACGCAGATTCTAAACACTCCTCTCAACCTGTGTTCATGTGTTCGTCGAACCGTGTTCAACGTGACGTCATAAGTTCATCGCCAAAACGAAAGCTTCCAAAACTAACGAACCGCGTTCGTCGCCAAAATATGCCTTAATATGGATTTCACAATTTACTTCCCTTATTAAAAAGCAGAGTATAGAAACATTTAGTTTTTCTTCGACAAGGAGCTACTTTATTTTACTAACAGTAAGTAAATCTTAAAGTAAATCTTAGTTCACCACGCCATCTAGTATTAATCTATAAATGAGACAATCCCAGCAAACTGCCAAATTTGGCTAGTTATTATCCTTGTTCATAACGACAGTCTTTAATACTACTACAATTATTAACAACCACTCTGACTGTGCTCAAATAACCTTTCTCTTACTTATCTCAGCGATATAGAGAACTTTGTTGCTCCATTTTGTTGCATAAGTAAGCGTAAAAGAGGAATCCTAATGACCTGAAACTCCACTGTGAAACTTTCCCAAACTTGTTTACTAAAATGTATTCAAAACATTCTCACATGATAACCTCCAATGCTTTCACAGCTATATCGTACCTACTAACACATATTAGCGTTACGAAATATGTTTCAACATTACTTGGGCTATTTACATTTAAACTAAATTAAAGAAAAATAATGATTTATACTCCGAAAGCGGAGTCGCTTAAAGAAAATCTATTACGATATGATAATTATGTGTTTCCAAAAATATCACGACACTATCTAGTTTACTATACATGATTATGTACGAAAATATATTGATAGATACACCTGAAAGAGAAGGGCTACACAAAACGCAGAGAGCACTGCTACATTACGTTAAACCAGTTTCAATAGTGAATATCATAATGATATCGATCATTATACATAGGTAGGTGAATGCAATTCTAATTTAAAATGAACAAACAATAAGTACATACTTATATACAATGTTGGTATTATTTTTTATGATTATTATGGATTCATACGTGGTTCAAATTCGATCAGAGTTTGTTACAAAGAAATGGAGCATTAGATACTTGGTTTAAGTCAGCATAATCATCTCTTACACTTTAACTCCAATTCAGATCATCTTACTTGAACATCCTCCTTACATTAAAGCTTTGTATCTAAGGCATACCCATCTCTTTGATTATATGTATTTCTAGAAGCTATGGCTTATTCGATCATTAACAGCATTTTTACAACCCAGTTAGATAAATCTGCTTTCTTAACATAATGTATTAAGTTTTAATCTTTTAAATGTAAACTATTCTCTGCTACGCCTTTGAATTTCTGGGTCACCACTTCGGTATTGTTATCTACCACCATAGTTTCAGCATTGCTAAAATATATAACCATCGTAGCTGTTCGTATTACTAGGTAGGTAGATAAGTAGATCAGATCTATAAAAGTTGTTTGTAGTTACTATGAACGTTGTTTTAGTTTGAAGATTTTGTTGAGGCGAACTTAATCAAAATCTTACGTTCCGTCTACAAGTCTACAAATATGTCCTCACCCATAAACTGTTCCTCCTTCGAGTAATAGGTATTCCCATTAGGTATCTTGACTATTCTATTGTCTTCATTTAAAGTTGTGTCCGCATCTCAATCTAAATTGCTATACGATGGCACGGGGATGTTGCTTCTGCTTGTGCTATAATCTCTTAGCCGCACTATATACAATGAAAAAGTCATTAAATAAGTCACAAACTGCTGTAGGAAAGCTGAAAATAGGAGTGAGTTGGTTTCCTATGTATCAATAGGTAGCACCAAAATCCAGTTTTATAATTCTCAAGTGACAGTTGCTGTGCCCAACCCAGGCAGAGTTAAAATGGCGACTGTGCTCGAAGAGTGTACTGTGGAAGAGCAACATGCTGTTGTGTTTTTTCTGGGCAAAAGAACTTTCTGCAAAAATTATCCATAAGGAAATACTGTTTACACTGAAAAGTATTTGTCGCGCAAAGCCGTGTATAACTGGGTCGAGAAATTCTCTCAAGAACGCTCAAATGTTTTTGATGATCAGCGAAGTGGCCGCCTCGTTCAGATTTCGACAGATGCAATACTTCGACGAGGGGAAAAGATGATTCGAACTGACAGGCAGGTAACAATAGACAGTATGGTAACTGCAATAGGATGTTCTTATGGCTTAGGCTACGAACTGACGCGGGATTGTTTGAAATTCCAAAACTTTGTTCACGGTAGGTACCTAGACAACTGACCGAGGAACACAGAAGAATTCGAATGGGCTTGGCCTTGCAACACCTCTCTCGATACACAGTGGAAGGGGAGAACGTGCTTAACAGGATTGTTACTGGTAATGAGTCATGGATGCACTACTACCAACTTGAAACAAAGCGAGCTTCAATGCAATGGAAACATCTTTCTTAACCGTCAACAAACAAATTCAAAGTTATGCCCTCAGCTGGTAAGGTTGTCCTTACCGTGTCTTGGGATTGTTAAGGAGTGCTCTTAGCCCATTTTCAGAACAGAAACGATAACGTGACTGCTGAATCATACTGTAGAGTTTTGTTGTTGCTTCGGGATGCAATTGGACGAAAACGTCCAGGCCTACTGACGAGAGGAATATTGCTGCAACGGGATAATACCAGGCCCCATTCGGCCCACTTGACCCAACCGAGAATTGCAGAATTGGGATGGGAACTTCTTGAACATCCGGCTTACAGTCCCGACCTGGGCCCAAGCCATCATCTGTTCGGTCCACTCAAAAAACATCTTTGCGGCAAACACTTCGAGGGTGACAACGATGTGCAACAAGAGGTACGCACTTCATTCAGACGCCAGCCCAAACACTTTTATCCAGCAGGGATTGGCGCATTGATAAACCGATGGGATAGGTGTATTAATGTAGATGGAGACTTTGTTGAAAAATAAAACTTGGTTTTGACTAACTATTTCTCTAATTATTTTTATAATAGCTTTTTGTGACCTACTTACTGACTTCTCCTCCTATATCTGGGTATATCATGTAGGTACGTTGTTTCCAGAGTCTTTTCAAAATAGTATTTCCATACGGCGAGTTTTCCTAGATCCTATTTTTCTTAATGCCTGTCTTGTCAGATATTTTCTGTCCTCGTTCTCTAAAGGGTTATAGGACAATTAAAGAGTATCCAAATCTCAGCAAACCTTGATATTAGTAGATTTTCAAAATGCGTTTTGCCAAATTTCTAAATAAAGAGAAATTTTACTTTGTCAAAACCAAAAATATTGAATAAAAACTTAGCATCAAAAAATCTAATAAAGAATTAAGTCAAAAAACGACTTTTTTCGAAATAATTTATTGTGCTTTATGTTATATTGGCGGCAACATTAGTGCTTAAAGGCATTTTGAATGTCCACTGACGACAAAATTCGTTTTGTTTAGGGCAATGAACGAAAAAGTTCGTTTTGCGTTTTACGTCAATTTCTGCCTAATAACTAATCAATTTAAGGCAATGCGTTTATCCCCTATCTTGGATTGTAGTAATATATCAATGACATCTGTATATTCTCTGCCAAACATGAATCATCATAGCAAATTTTGTGATACGTTTTTTAATAATACTTCTATGGATCTTTTTTTACAGATGGAGGTATTGCGTCACAGAATTTATGCTTAAATTGCTCTTAATGTTTCACTGCCATACTATTAAACAATATTGTAGAAACAACTGACTTTGACAACTCCTAGGTACTTGCACATATAAATGACGACAATCTAATTATTATCAAATTATTGTTGAAACGGCATTTACATTGATTCCTAACGAGAAACATGAAACTTGTTTTGGAATTTTAGGCCATTAACTTGAAAATTTAAGATTATGAAAAGACACCGTAACCAATAATAGTGAGAATAAAGTATTTTCAAAATTAGCAGTCAGGGACAAAGTTGAAGTGCTGCTAAATCACAACAAGTTTGCAATTTTGCAATCTTCAGGTCAGTTAACTCATATTTTGGTTTCGTTTCTACTACTCAGCGATATTACAGAGGAACCAACTACATTTTTTTGCTCAAATAAAATTGGTTTAAATAATAATTCGACGAAATCATTTTTAAAGCACAATACCAACAACACGAATTATCCTGCGAGATAAAATGTTTCATAATTAATAACCAACTACTCATAAACACAGCCGAAAGACCAACCCTGTTCAAAACACTTAATACATATACTCAACAACTACTCAAATGATGAGAGAATCATGAGATTATGTGAATATGCTGCAACTGCAACAAAAAAATACTTGGGGAGTGTTACCGTATATGGGAATTATAGCATACATACTATACATCGACATAGACATAGCACCCGATAATTTTCTCAATAGATAATTTAATTTCTAGAATAAAGATTTATATTTCTATGAAAAGATGTAGCAAGCATCCATCACTTATTAAAACCTAACGACTTTGTGTCTTTCAACATCACATCTCCTAGCAGTATTTCCATAAATTATACTTACTAATGATAAAGGTAATGCTTGTAAATATTTTAGTTGACAGATTTTATGACTTTTTAATCAGTTGATACTAAACAGGTACGATGCAAAAAGCGATATAATTTCTATTAAAAGCTCAACATTGTAATACTTTGTTGCCAATAGCCATCTAGATAAAAATGGCAGTTTATGGTAGAATTAGCTTTATTAAGCTCTGATTTTTTATCCATTTTATGGTGAGAATATTAGTACCTCAAGAAATTTCAGTTTACTGAACTAAAACCACTTCCTGTTATCGATTTTACGATCGTCCTATCAGTCGGCAACAGATATTGAATATCATTAACTAAAATATATTCTCAATCCTCGGTATTATTACTGGAAATCGACCGTGCAAATAAAGATGTATATTGATTTGTCAAAGTTATTATATTTCTATATTAACCATTAAAATTACTTTCATATCTAGAAAACGCTTCATATTGTCAAGGTTTCTTAATAATAATATCTTATACAATACTTCAAATTTGGATTAAGCTCACTTTCTTCATACTTCAATATTTTATAGAGATATAAGGAGTATTTCAAAAAAGATTCTATTTTAACGAAATTATCGAAATTATACAGCATGACACAGAAAAACCATAATGCATAGCAACATGTGATCGAGAACCAAGAAATGACAAAAAAGTTCCTATATGTACACACATGTCCGATTGCTTTTTGTTTTCAATTTACAAACTCTCTTTTATATTGTTCTTGTATTTTACTTTTACCTAGGCAATAAAAAGTATTTTTTCATTTTTCATTTACTTCTTCATCATCACCTACTGGGACAAGATTTTCTAGAGCGTTTTTCGAGCCTTTATTTTGCGAGTGGTTGCAAAATAAGGGGCAAAACTTTCTGCCATTAATTTTGTTTACAGATGGAGTAGGTTTCGGTCGCGCTGGCATTTGGTATATTCACAATATGCATTATTGGAGTGATAAAAACCTTCATCAGAACGTAATACGGAATCACCAGTATGGGTTTTTCTTTAATGTGTGGGCAGGTATAGTCGACAATTATCTAACTAGTCCATTTTGGATGCCCAGACGATTGACAGGCGAACTCTATCGAAATTCTTTTAGAAAATGAACTGAATACTCTATTAGATGTTCCATTGAATATTATAAGAAGAATGTACTACTTGCATGATGGAGCGCCAGCTCACTATTCTAGGAGCGTAAGGGAATTTCTATTTCTTGGAAATAAATGGATTCGGGGACCTATACCATGGTCAGCTCGTAGTCCTAATCTTAATCCCCTCGATTTTTCATTTTGGGAATTTATGAAATCTGAAGTGTATTCCACAGAAATAAATAGTGAAGAACAATTATGGAACAAAATTGTGGTCTTCTAATAGATTTCGTAATAGTGCTAACATATTTCAAAGATGCCAAAAATTAGTAAAGAATTAGATTAGAACAATAGTTATTTATTATACAAGGGAAAAAGTATTAGATTTTAGCTCTAGGTTGTGTTTGAGACAAAACATCGAGAGCTAAAATCTAACCTTTTGCCCGTGTATAATATACTATTTGTTTCTGTGACGAGAAAACCGACGATTTAATAATTATTATTACAACATACTAAAGTCAGAAATTCAATCGATGTGAAGTTGGAAGTTTTAAACTGGTAGGCTGACGAGGCTGACTGGCCATGCTAAGGAAACATTTGACGTAATTAAATGTCTGTCAATTTAATTTTCCAATTAAGTTTAAAACTTGTATTCAATAATCAGAGTTAAAAAATGAACATTTTTAATTTAGAATTTTCTTGTACTTCATGGGAATTAGTAGAAGCAGTGAAAGTAGCATCACTTAAAACTATTGCCAGCTAAATCGCGGAAAACTTACGAAATTGTATAATGCACATTTAACAACTGTCTTTTTGACACATCGGGGAAAAAAGTACTCACTTTCTTCCCGGGGAAAAAAGTGATTTCATAAAAAAGAGACGTTTTGTTCCCCGTCAAGAGGGATAAAATGTCAACTTTTTTACCGTCACAGAAAAAAATATTTTAAACAGCTGTAATTGATTCTTTGTAAATTTTTTTTAATGTACTGGGATTGTACATACATACATGGATGGTACAACATTTTCTCATTATCAGATATAATAATAAATCTTTATTTCCAATACCTATTCGCATTACCCGTCATCCTTTGTCATTATTTTTCTTCAATAACTTCAATTTAAACTTTTACAACAATAATAAGTCAATGTTTTCCTATCAAAAACAGTCAACCTAAACAACTAAAATCTTACAATCTGATTGTAATGAATGATGAACATGATTTCATAGGCAATTGTCATACGATTTGGTAACAATAGCAGTGGCAATCACTGCAGATATTATGATAATTGCATCCCCACAATCAAATTGCTTAGCTACAGATTTGTAGTAAAGTAGTTGGTGACAGAAAATTTCTACGAGATACAATAAAACCGTGGTTGTTCGTAGTATGTAATTAGGAATATAGACGGGAGTGGACGGAAAATAGTATGTGAAATTCAAAGTTTAGTACTTTAATAAACATATAACAACAGTATATAACCTATTTTACATCTATTTATTTATTCAAAAAAAAATGTCATCCTTATTTGCTATTTCGAAATGGAAATATGTAATATGGTTACCGACTAAACTGTAAGCTTTCTCACATCGATCTTCTTCTGATAATACTACTATCCCCTGATAAGAGCTATCACAATTGAACCATTTGCTAATTTTATTTTCTTCCAAATTTTTCAAGGATTTTATGTTACACGTTAGAATTTAGAAATCAAATTGTGGGTGATATTGCATTGCAGCCCACTGATCTATTGTGTCTAAGGGTTTTAAAAAACTGCAATAGCTATGATGACTTTATAGAGAATATTTCTCCCTTGTCAATGACATCTTTACCAAAATAACTGGCATTAATTGCTGCAATAGCCATGCAGTTGGATATCACGTGCTCCGGATTTTCGTCTTCCGTCCGCGAAACCTGCAGTCGCGTTTTCGTGTGTACTTTTCCAGTGAAGTTTCCAAGGAATCCTTTAGTATGTTTTAGACCACGATGATATTCCCAAAGGGTTGCTCTGAGTTTCTGCTCCTTGTCCTTGAGTTCTCGTTCATAGGTGCTCATGCTATTCCGCAAAACGGTTCCCATCCCACAAACTATATTGTGGCGGCCCTCGTTGCTACTGGTACCCAGCATAGTGTAACTCTGTTCTGTCTGCCTAAATTGTTTAATTTCTCTAAGCATTTCCAACCATGCGTATATCCGTATGCCATTTAATGGTATTTGCCTTTAGGGAGTAGGCGGATAGTTCTCCTTCCCATTCTTCCTCGTTGCTTAGCTTCATAAGGAAGTTCTTTTCGAAGTTATGTTTTCCAACCATTTCGTCCTGCGGTAGACTGAAAAGTGCAGAGAACACCGCCAGAGATGATCCAGCTCTCTGGCATTGGATACCGGTCCTACCGTTTCCCGTTCTGGTTAGTCGGTGCAATGCCACCGATGGGGCAACTCCGTCCACTGCTATATGTTGGGCATATTCTCATAGCGCATATTACACGTTTCTACTTATCAACTTATCCAACGTGCCCCTCTACTTCTTCCTCCTCTAAAGTCATTATCTTTGAAAATGCTCGCTTTATTGCTATATTTTCCAAGCACTGGCGATCCCATAATATGAATCATTGAGTCATTTTCACTAAAAAATCAGAACGCCGGGTATGAGTTTCTGAAAAATTCAGTGTGAAATGTTCCGATTCATCCATCCAGCAATTTTATTGTAATATTGGATTGGAAGTAAAGATATACATATTTGTATTTACAACAGTTCTTGGCCGTTTGGATTGATCAATTGCTGTTAAGACAACACAACACTGTTATCCGGTCTTTGTCTGCCTTGAAACAAAAAGCACTTCATTCGTTTTCGCCTATGAATTTTCTCGAAGGCATTTCTCTTCAATACAATCCAATCTCATTTATCTTCATTATATTTTTGATCACACGTAAAATTATTCTCATGTATGATATACCTACTTCAACTTATAGAAAAGTTCTACCGTTATATTCGTATGTATTTGGACTTAACTTAAGCTACTGATCAAAAAAAATCGGTATTTCCCTTAGTCGGAGTTGTTGAAATTCAGATGTTTTAGTTGTTTTGCGATTAATCAATAATATTTCACCTAATATGCTTTTTAAATAAATTGTCATAATGTGATCTCTTATATTTTGACACAATTTCAGGTTTTTTCTGTAGTATTTTTCAGTGCTTTAATTACGAACAGAGAACAATGTTGGTTTTTCGTGTAAACAAAAGCTTGTTAGACGTTCGCACTTAGGGATTTGCAGCCACATAGCTATATTGAACTAGATAACTCAAAAATTAAACTTGCAACTAACATAAGTTAATTTTTTCGACGATGCAACTAATTGCTATCAGTGGAAAGCAACAATAAAAATAAAAAAGCACAATGACTGAAATATGACCATTCAAGGGCAACACTCTTATTAAATACTGTGCTTTAAGTCTATAATAACTATTAAAAACTATTCATCAGGCGAAGAGCAAAGCCTGGAGAAAATTCAAAACAAATGTTTTCAAAAATTGAACTTAATCCAAAGATATGTAGGTATTAAAACAATCATATCGTCACTCTAAACATTATTTTTTTTTACTTTCACAAGAAACATGCAAAAACGTACTAAAAATATTGTACATTTACAATCTTAAGTTAACACGAGTTTCTAATTCTAGGCAGACACTAACATACGTGACCGTTACCGGTTTACTAGTCCCCCTTTATGTCATCTAGCGTAGATATATATGAGTTACAAACTTCACATATTCTTCATAAAGTGCGTGCGTAATTTTACGTGAATCCCCCAACACATGTGTTTCCGCTGCACATAAAGGCAACCTTGAAATTTCCTTCAAGGAAGAATTTCGTACAAAGGCGAGTGCATGATCGAAATAATCTAACAAATGTGAATATAGAGTTGGGGAGAGCACAGACGTCGTATCTTTTGTAACGCCTATAAAACCGTACTGTTATTTTATTACTTTTCTCTTTGTTGCTGCGTTTCGTAGAATACTATCAACTGTATTAGAACACGGAAATGTGATTGCACCCATTGTGAGATTTTATGTGCTTCAAATCTATTTATTAGCTCGGTTTCTCCGGGTCTAATTACCCTTTTAGTAAATTAAATATCGAGCTTGCTAGTAAAAATAATAATGGAAGGTTGGATAACCTCTAATTTGGAGTCATTAATAACGCTTAGTATGCGTTCGAGATTATAGGTAACATGTATTACGTTAACCGTTCTGTCGTCGTTAAATGTGTTTGAAATATCTCTATGTATCTGAAGTAGCCATGCACCTTCCAATTTAGTGCATTTACAGAATATGTTCACTCACGAAAATTGTAGTTACTAATTTGACTTAGAAATTATCCATAATACTAGATGCTTTAAAATAAAATCATTTTTGACATATAGCTAATAGTTTTTTTCAGACTCTACCCCTTTGTGTCATAATTTTAGAAATAAATTAAAATAAATTTCAAAATATTTTTCAACTATAAAACTCAAATACCATTAAACTCATCTGTAACATAAAAGGTTTACAGTAATATCCTTAGCGGTATTTTTTAGGGCCCAACACATAGAAGAAGTACTCTTGTGGTACCTATTAGCTTGGGATTGCCAATAGTTTTCTCAGCTATGATTTTGTTGGTACTCATTACTACATCTTCTAGCTTCAATTACAATTTTTGTAGAATTCGTTATACTACACACGTAGCGTACAGGAGACTGTTCGAAAACCCAGAATCATATTGAATTTTCAGTTATAAAATCACAAGAGCATAGAGAATAATCGATTATATTTCCGAGTCACGAGACGTATTCTGCGAAACAGGTGTTTTAAGGATATACGTCGAGTGAAGAGGATATATAATGAATTACTTTCGTTTGCTCGAGTGATATTCGTTACGATTATATAAAGAATTAACTAACGAAAAATTAACTGCTTCCAAACATATTTATGTATTTAGCGGTATTTTGCGGTGTCAAATCTTCAATTTCTTTGTCTATATCGGTCCTCGAGCTTATACCAAAGCGTTCCATGTCGAAAAACTTAAAAACACATTATGAAAATTGCTGAATATATTTTTGACGTTTCTCAACAAACTTCAAAACACTTGTTACCATGACAAAATTCATATTATTGGAGGAAGCGAAACACCAAAACGGTTATATCACTTCGTCAAGAGTATATTCACTTATCAATACATGGTAACTATGTAAAATTTGTAATTGCTATTGTCTAAATTTCAAATGAGTTATGTAATCAACTATATACATATAATGGTTGTCGGTATGCTACACTACTCGTACATTTGTAATTAATGTGTATTTTTTGAGAGTGTGTAATCTTGTATAGAAAGTTGAAGGTATTGTGTATCATGATAATATCCATTAAGGAAAATTATTTGTTCAATTCATACCTGCATTTTTTGCAAACTTTTAAGAAAGTTTAAACTTTTTTTTTATTCTTTGGCCACTGTTTATGATAGTTTTATTCTGCAGATACAGCACCCAACTGAGTTTGTTTAAACTACAGACTGGTCCAATAGTTCCATAGTTTCATTCCACATCCATGTAAATAATTTTCTAGACAAAGCTTCCAAATTAGAAGGAGAAAACAATAGTAGTTACAGAGGGGCAAGTTTCTCCCATCATGCAGTTTGATAATGTCTTCGCATAACTACACAGTCTATCTCAAAGTACACAGTACTCTGTCAATAGGGACAGTTCTGGTGGCGCCATCTATATAATAATAATAAATCTTTATTGAGCAGATAAACATTATACATTATAAAGAAAACAAAATTATAGTACCAGAAAATTGTAGATATCCGCCCAATCTGTAAATCTATAAATTTATCACTCGAAGAAGGTATTTTTCCGGATGTATTGAAGACATCATTGTTCCGCTGGATAAAAAAGGCGATAGAGAAGACGTAACCATCTATAGACCTGTGGAACTGATATCTGCCATATCAAAAGTGCTGAAGTACTGCGTTTTGGATAGACTGAATATATTTCTGGATAAATATTCGATATTGTCGGTGCATCAACATGGATTTAGAAAGAATTACTCGACATCATCGGCATTATTGCAGTTTTACAGCGAAGTCCTCAGATGCATTGAATTGAGAAAGACACCGATATTTTGCGATCTGCGTAAGGCATTTGATTGTGTTGACCACGGAATACTGCTGAAGAAGTTGGAATCCTATGGGATCAGGGGTAAACTAGCCGCATGGTTTTCATCTTATCTCCTCAATAGGTCTCAATTCGTGAGAGTTCGCTATCAAGATGCCAGAGGCGAGATAAAACTTATGAATTCCGACAGCCTGCCGGTATATAGCGGCGTGGTACAAGGATTTTCTATATTTATTAATGATATTATGAATTTATTAACGAACGTATTTGTTACTTTGTACACGGACGACATTTCCATTCTCGCTGACGATTCATGCCTGAACCTTAACGATCTGTTGACCATTTTAAATAACTGGTTTAGTGAAAATAAATTATCGCTTAGTAAGGAAAAAACAAACTATATGATTTTACACACCCGTCAAAGAAATGTACCGGACGTTACTCTGACAATAGCGGACGAACATCTATACAAATGCGATAGTGTTAAGTTTCTGGGGGTTCACTTAAAGAGTACTCTTTCTTGGAAGGTTCAATGTGAAAATCTATCAAAAATGCTGTCTAGTAAGACATACTAATTCCGCTGCCTAAGACCACAACTTTCCAAGAATTTTTTGCTCTCGTTACATTACTCGGAAGTAGAACCCAGGATTCGATACGGTATTCTTTTATGGGGTGCGTCCTCAAATGCAGATCTCGTCTTTCTGAAGCAGGAAGCCGTGTTACACTTCCGTGGGATTACACTTCCGAGAATCTTGTAAACCTGTATTTAAGGAACTTCGCGTTCTACCTCTTCCATGTCTATATTTGCTCGAAGCTGGGAGTCACATCTATGACAAGAAATCCGTGTACATAAGAAACAAAGAAGTTCATCACCACAACTAGGGCCAAAGACGACTTTCGTCTGCTACTCCATAGTCTGCAAATTACTTATGATGGAGCTGACAGCCTGAGCATCAGAATTTACAACAAAATACCTAGCCATATTAAGTTAAAGACTACCTCCTCCAGAATATATTTTACTCAATTGATGAATTTTTAAAGCATTAGCTTTGCAAACATTTATTTCTATGCAGTATAGTGCCTGTGTCGTCACACCTACTTTGTTTTATTATTTCTTACGTTTGTATTTTGTTTGATTTCTTATAGGTTATTTTTCTTACTTGCTAGAATTCATTACCTACTTTTATTTTATATTAATAGTTTTGTTTTCTCTTGACGTTTTATACACACTTTGTAGTGTCTTTATAAATAAATATCTATCTATCTCGCGAGGCTCAGTTAAACATAGAATATGGTAACTCATTTAGCTTAACCATAATAACCATGCCTTATAAACTTAATTTATATATTTCAACATGTACCTACTGCCTATAACTATCGAACCTAAGGATGGGGAAGCCTAAACCTGAGCCTATGAGATACGTTATGTAAGTCTGTTCTGTACAGAATTTTTAAGTACAAATACGGTGGTGTTTTATATACATAAAAGTACTTTATGAAATAAAGATAAGCATTGTATTTCCCTGCAGTTTTCCATGTTGAGCCATCCTGCATCTTTCAGTGTGATAGGTGTCGATATTTTCTCACACTGTAGATGTAGCACAGACATCTTTTGAATTTTTTGCAGACTGTAACTTGTAGCCATGTCCAAGCAAGGATGGCATATTTCGGAACAATATGCAAAGTGTGAAAGAACGTACGTGTTGCATAATAATCTTTAATCTTTTGAGGCAATACTGATCGGAAGGGCTATATTTTTTTAAATTAGCATACGCAGGTTTACGGCAAGTGATTATGCTCGCGGAACCGAAATGAATTATCTAATATTAACCCCAAATTCTTAGTACTTTTTGCCATAGGAATCTTTGTACCATTTATGGTTAGCGTAATTAATTCATGTAACAGTGCAACTTACTTATTTCCACAAATTATAGCTTGTGGTTTGACAGGGTTAATTAACAAGGAAAGTGAAGTAGACACCGAGTGCAAATTAGCTCGATCCGAATTAATTTTTTCTACAGCTTCAACCCACTCCGAGGGATTTAATAATTTTTTATTTCCTTATTCTCTTTCTGTATTCTATCAAACTGAGCTAACATAAGTTCTATGGACTTTGCCATATCTTTTAGCTTTTGAAATATCGTCTTGTTTGTTATCTCATCTTCACTGTCACTCGATTGTGGGTCCTTTTCTTCTTTTTTATCTTCTTTGTAGGTTTTCTACTTGCTGTTCCTGTTTCTAGCATTTTCCTTGTTTAATAATTTAATTATAGGCGTTTGTTCCAATAGACAGTTTCTTTTATTTTGGACGGTGGTGTTGACAACAAAAAATTTCTTGTTGATAATGTTTATCTGTTGTTTTTGTGTGGATTTATTGTTTTTTTATTTGTATTTGAGTTTATTAATGCAATTCTCGGTTTATTAGCTTTCATATGATATAAAATGTTTCTTCCTTCGTGCACTTGTGACACTAGTAGATTGATTTTGTGCACTGTATACTTTAGCACGTCTTGTACAGTACGAAGCAAAGCTTTGCTGATTTTCAAGGTAACTTTGCTTGATTTCGGATAATTCGTATTTCCAATTTCTGACGGTCTAGTATAACTACTCATTTCGTGCATAATGTAGTGCCTTATGAAGGATTTTCCGGTGCTTTTGTAATAGGTAAGTATTACTTGTTTTTGGGTTGTTTTCAATGAGGTTTTTGTGGGTCAAATGCTCTGGACCAGAAATAAAAAATCCATTTTAAGACGAGGTAAGGTTGTAAGATTTATAGTGTTTTGAAGGCAATTTTTGGTGGTTTATATGTAGCTAGTTGGATACGTTTAGAGTGCATAAAAAAATCAGTTATTTTTGAAAGGTCTTTCCACATTTCTTTCTGAGCATATTTCATTCATTTCTATGCCTGTCGAATGTCCGGATTTAGAAATAGCATTTTATGTAACTACTTTTATTCATATGAAACATAATCTAAATTTATTTAATTTTTTATTACGACAAGTACTTCCAGTTTACAATAAACATACATACATACCTGCAGAACTAGTAAAATAAGCTAATAAATTCACCCTCTGCAATATTTTACTTCTCCATAAATCTCATCATGTTCATATGCAAACCAAGTGTTGAATAGCCATCTCTAAATTGAATGAAATTGTGTGAAAGTACCCCTTCAAAAGAGAATAGACTACAGTGTAGAGCGCAGAGGTCATTTTGCATATGTCTGGTGGATGAACACGACGTCGGTGTGTATGATTTGCATTAATCTATTTTTCGTTTTCATATGTAGGAAGTAATGTAATTGTGAAACATTCCATGCGTTCATAATATATGTATACATATGGGCACTTTCGTTGTTTGTTATAAAGGCACAGTACATGGGGAGCTCGATTGTTGCCGGTTCACATATTTGGTTTAAAAATTTGATATAAGATTCTTTTAAGCTTTAATTCAGTGTACTGTCGTAAAGTTTAATTGCACTAGCAACCCTTCAACTAGTATTGTGAGTGTGCGTAAAATCGCTTGATATATCAAGCGATATTCGATTTCTTTGTCTGGCCTAATTGAATTCTTTTTTGTCCGATATTAGTTGTGATGATTTACAAAAAATGGTAATTATATTAAACTAGTATTCCAATATCGTGCAGATGTAACTGCCAGCGATGATGAATTGTATTGTAATTGTAACTCTACGACTAGTATTTCCTTTTTAATTCTATTTTGTTATCTTATTGGTACGAGAATACGCTAGAACAAGTGTTTGTAATAATATTGTAGTAAAATTGAACATTGTAACTAAATAGTAATGGACAACATAGGTGAAATAAGGTCTTACATTACATATGTATATTATACATTGTTTGCAATCTTGAAACGTGGCCGGAAAAGAGGCTAGAGGCACTCTAGGTAGAGATAGCCAAACTAGCGCCTGAACTGTAAACTATTCTAAGATCCAATTCCTTGAGATCTTACTCAAACCTTTCGTGATAAAGGCAGCAAAAGGGAGGGTAACAAAAGGTGTGGTAGTGACATCTTTTCGAAAAGTGGATTTTTTCAAAAATCCACGACTTAAACTTCCTAATTAATTTATAGATAATCTGAGGTTGGAAACCATCTATGAATTCTATGAACCAAAAAACTCAGACTAGCCATTTTGTGTTGAGTACAATCATTGGTATCTGAAGAAATGTAGCAAAGCGTATTGGTTTCTTTTCTATATACGTCAAATTTTAAACGGTTCTAGTATACTACTTCGGCAACCGAAGATCCGGTAAATATTTGTACAATCTCTCAACATTTGAAAGTCCCCTTCACCGTTTACACTTATAGATAGGGCTTCTCCATTCTGCACTTTCTCGTAGAAATACGAACCAATGATAAAATCAGCTGTAAAACTGCACCAGCCTTGTCATAAAGACCTTCTTGAACGATTTCTTGTTGATTCTCTGTATACCAGATTTTACAGTTCGGAGTTTTGACTCTACCATTCAGAGTAAAATCAGGCAGAGTAGCTGCCACGTACCGGTATTTTTCAATTGCATTTTGCACTGCACATACTTATATCAGAATATTGTAAAATGTTTAGTTAATTAGTAAATTAATCATATTCGATCAGATGTATCTTTCGAGCTTAAAACTTTTCTTAATATAATAATACCTATACAGGGCGTCAAATGAATAGTGTCGAAAAAAATAAACAGTATAAAACTAATATCACAAAAAAGGTAAATCCAAAAAAATTACGATCATATATTAAAATAATGTTTCCTTTAATAATTACCAAATTTTGTTAAATAAATTTTGTTGAATCCGGGCCTAACACGTGTGTACAAGAAAAAAAGGGACGCCGCAAAAACTTCTAATAGACAAAGAGATATTTTTTATTAAATTAAATGATAATACATAAATAAATGCTTCTTGTACTCTATGAATGCATTTGTTTACGAAGCAGCCTTGCTGCTCTATGAATTGCATATGTTGTCTTTTCACAAATATTCTATTTATAACAAGGTCACACATTTACCACAGATTTTATTGATTTCGGCCTGTTTTGAATCACGTGTTTTTTGTTCGGGAAGTACATGTGGCCCAAATAAATGATCACCCAATATCCTCTTCGGTCCACCGGTGCAGCCGGCTGGACACTTTTAAATAATTTTTTTACATAAATTCAATGCACCCGTTGTCGCTTAAATCCATGCGGCCAGCGGACTGGACAACGTAGCATTTTTTGTACTAATGTTTAAGTAGTCGCGCCATTGTTATTGGAACGAATTGTGTGAGGTTATGAGTTAAAATGGATCGTTGTAAAAAAGACGGTAAGATTCGTGTTTTTTTAATGTACATCTCTGCAAATTATAATTGGAAATTGTTAATTAGACAACGGGCATTGTGTTGACGATGTTTGTTTCAATTTGATTTACAAAGGGATTGCTCAAGGGGTAGTTGGGCTAAGGTCCAGTTTACTAGACGTTGGGTTTGAATTAATCAAATTCATAAAATGTGTTTCTTAGTATTTCACCTTAAATTGAATGACATAGTTTAATTGTAAGTTCATTATTGGAGAAAAACCATTGTCTGAGGAGAAGTTGCCCAAATTGGCGGAAAACAGTAATCTTGAAGGCGATTCAGAAGAGGATGAGCTACTTGAGTCTTCGCAAATAGATTATGAACTATCTGAAGAAGAGGAAGTCCTGGACGCAGCTGAAGATGACATGGTGCATACTGTAGATTTTGACGTTAGTGTAACGCACACTTCAGTTCCAATAACTTCACCACGAACTCTTGATAACTTTTCATCAGAAGACAAACTACCTCTAACTTCATTTCAAAAACCTAAACGCAAAAAGACCAGTAAGAAAAAAAGATTATACCATTGAAATGGGACGAAGGTGTTTTTAATCCTCCAATCGTACAAGTACAGGAGCCAGAATGGAATGTAGGTGAGAGAACAAATTGGACACCTTACAAGTATTTTTGCCAGTATTTTAATGACGAATTTTGGGAACTTGTTGCAGAGCAGAGCAACATTCGAGCATTGCAGGACAATAAGCCTCCTCTTAGAGCTACTGACACCGAGTTGTACCTAAACTTATAGGTGCTCACATCATTATGGAATGTATGAAACTACCTCGCATCCGCATGTTTTAAGTGTCAAACTTGCGACGTATTTTTATGCATTCAGTATGACAGACAATGTTTTTATGATTTTCATAAGTGAAATCACATTTTATAATTTGCATTTTTCGAATTTTGTATTTAGTTGAAATAAAGTATAATTTTAAATGTTTTTGAAAAAGTGTAAGTACACCCCCCATGCCCAACTGACGGTACTGCGTTTTTTGAAAAAAACCGTAATTTGAAAAAAATAAATGTTAATTAAAATGTCATTTACATCATATACACGCCAGGAAAATGGAAGAAAATACAAAATTTTCCACTATTTTTTGTTCTGGGACCGAAGAGGGTATTCCGACCCATACATTTATTGATGTCCCATGTTGGGATAAACTCCGATGGAAATCTTGTGGAGTTTTATCGGCCCAGTGATAAATATTATGGTAATTCAGCACACCATTTTTTGTGAAACAGTATTCGTCGGTAAACAGCGATCACGGATCGAAGATTTGGAAGACGAGTTTCTGTTTGACGAAACCATTCACAACAGGTAACCCGTGGAGGAAAATCATTGTCTCACGTTGGATTTCCTTTACGTAACAGGGGTGCAGTAAAAGATTTTATCCTGTTTCTCCGCAGATTAAAATTATGTCCATGTACTTAGTATTCGTATATCTTGCCATAATGTACAAATAGACAGCGAATGCCTGTGAATGACTCAACGTCTGCCTGTGTTGTCCATCCATTTATGCGTTGCGCTCGAACAACAGGGCCGGATTGAGATTGAAAAATATTATTTTCTCGTTACTCCGTGGACATAAAGTATTCATTTTTTGGAATTTAGATTTTCATGCTATTAGCTTTAACCTCTTTTATTTTCATAGACTATTCAGCAGACACCCTTGTTATGTGCGCTGCAAAAAGAATCCTCCATAGACTTTTTGTCGGTTTTAATAAAAGCCCTACATTTTTAGCTTTCAGATACTCCAAATCTGTTTAACTTCACTTGATCATTTTGTTATTAATACAAGAAAATATCTAAATGTGTAAGTGTAACTCCAAACTCAAAGGTGCAAATTTCTGAATGCCAAAGGTGATGGCGTGTTAAAATAGACGTAGTAAACGTGCTATTACTGCAGAATACTTTGCCAATGGTAGGAATTTCAAGTGAGCTATAAGGTTGTGAACTGGATATCTATACAATCATGTAACACACGGAGACCTGCATGACTTTGATCGTCATATTAATGTTACCTTCTATGGATAAATATAACAGGAAGTCATTACAATATACCTGTGTTTATGATTTTCACATACATTTGAAAATTTAAATTATACGAATAGTAGATGACTTAAACGCCTTAACCCAACCAGAACGCGTCACGTTAATTCGTTATTGATATTTAAATTGCTGGCTAATGGTACGTCTACCAACTGAATCAAGGGGGTAATTTGTAATTTATAGCATGTATAAATTTTGCGCAATTACTTTGTATTATGAGGCGGTATCTTCTAGTTAAGACTTACCTAGTAATTCATTAATTCAATTACGAAGGGACAGAAAACGGTATAACAGTAAGAAGTAATGTTAAGTTTAGCATTTAATGAAATATTATAACGAACTACATGCATATGTTTAGTTGGATGCGATAATATTCTTTATATGTACTAAATTTGTCTAGTATTTACTGTTAACTCACTAATATTAAATAATGAATAGAGATTATGTATAGACAGCAAATACTTCAATCTAATTAGACAGTTGCAAATTTGCTTATTTAATTGAATTAAATAAATGGTTTAAAAACGTATCTTTTTAAGCAATTATCCAAACTGTACAATATATTAAAAATTACCGAAGAGAAAAACTCAAACTGTGGGTAGTACTCGTTAAATACTTTTTAATAACATCTCAGCGTCATGTGATTTGCATTTTTCGGGCTTATCGGAGGTTCTGACTTGCGTAAATTAGCAGAATTCCATTATTCATATATTGAGATTTTTTTCTTTTGTTTTGCTTTGTAAGTATGTTTGCGTACATTATATGTGTGTATTGTTAAGGAATATAGTAGTGTAGTAGTTTAGTCTATCTAGTTCTTTTGTTGTAAATTGCCTGTAATTATTTCTATATTTTGTCATTACTTCTTCCATTGTTTTTTGTTTTTTGTTGCTCCAATGTACAAGTGTCCTTTGTAGAGGCGTTAGCTGTTGGACTTAAATAAATAAATAAAT
>ML218753.1:37055-52036 GCA_004785975.1 Popillia japonica
AATAAATAAATAAATAAATAAATAAATAAATAAATAAATAAATAAATAAATAAATAAATAAACGAGAACGCCATATTTTATTGCAAATACACACGTCGCTGCAAAGCATTTAGTAATGTGTTAATATACATATGTATGTCGGGCTAGTGGTGTAACGCCTAGTGCACTCGCTTCCTAGTCCGGCGGTACTGGATTCGAATCCCGGCAAGTTCTTTCTGAATTTGGCTTTCTATGTTTTCTAAATTCCATGTCAAATCGGAAAGTCGGTATGCAGTCACTTGGATGATACACCACGGCATATCAAAATATGGTACTTATAACCACGAGGAGAAACAATTTGCATTCTCTGACACGTCAAGCAGCTTTAAAGGCTTTAGCATCTTATCATGTAGCCTCCAAACTAGTATGGGCGCGTCCTAACTGTTCTGACCAACAGTAAGTCAACTTGGTGTGTGTGCCGAGGCACGGAGATATATCGGGCAATGCAATTGCATAACAGCTAGCAAAATATGATTCCCAAATAAAAATTACTGTACCGAAGGTAGGTCTAGGTATTACACAAAGTGCAGTAGGTGGTGCAACTAATGAGTGTAATGTGGAATGTAATGAGGAAAAGGAAGCATATTCTCACATTCTTTTCGAATGTGCAGCACTAGGTTACCGAGAGATTGCTATGCAAAGTGCATTGGAATTAGCACTGGCAAATAAGCTGTAACCAGTTTGAGTAAAACAAAATCTAAGTACGAATAATACAGCTTGCTATGTAATAATTTTGTCTATTTAATAATTTCAAGCAAAGCATGTATGTGGTACCACTGTACTTTTGTTATAATTGAAAGACCTCGAATTACAACCCAATCATTTAACTATTGCTTGTTGTATTTCCAAAGTATTAACCCCTATCATGCCAACTGCAAAGTTTTACCCAGCGTTCTACTCTAACGAGCTATGTCACAGCCAGAATTTTAATGTTATGATTATTGCATTTAATTCACTGAACGCCAGAGTAGTAGTAGTAGTATAGTATAAAGCGTAGATATGAAAATATCTACTGCCATTTTCAATGAATATATGTACTTCATACTTTTATAATATTTCTAACGGTTTTGCGAAATACAAATGAAAAAAAAATGAAGAATTTTGATATCGAAAACTTTCAATGTGATATTAGTGATTCTGTAGTGATTAGTAGCATTACTGTTAGTGCAATGAAATGAAAAACAATAACACTAGAGTATTCAGATGAAGACAGTGATGAAGAATTCAATGAACTTGAGAAATTCTTTAGAGCCATTCTTTAGTGCCATTAAGTCTTTTCCAGATTCAACAAAAGGTGTAGCAGTCGACCTTCGATATGTACGACCTGTTTATAACTTAACATCTTCAGCTTGAAAATTCAGCTTATAAAACAGATTTCTGTCCACAAACTGATTGATGCATTTTTCATTGTGATATGCATAACTCCTTTAAAATCCTTTGCTGCTTCACATTTTGCGTTGAAGAAAAACCAGCTTTAAATATAGTAAGATTTCGGACGACAATTTTGTTTTTAATAATATAGCTGTAGTGTTATCTAACATCAACTGCTCCTTTTACTGATTTGGTGGCATCAACTGTGTCTTCTTTGAATTTTACTAATTGTTTAATTGATGTTTTCTTATCTCGTATTGTTACCAAAATGTGTGTTTATCTTTATTCTACACAAATATCTCCTAGATAGTTTTTTTGTATTTTTCCTGATTGACTGACTGAATCCAAGTTTTGTAGAATTTTTTGCATAACAACTATCCTTTGTTTTACTCCCTCTCTAGACTTTAAAGCCATACTAATACTAAATTTTAAAGTGTGATACTTATTTTATGTAAAAATATTGTCCTGACTTACCAATTTACCATTGATTTAATAGTAGATACAATTGCTATATGTTACGGTGATGTAAATGACTAAAATTGTGAAAGTTCTGTACAGTGTTTATAGATACAAAAGTTAAAAGAAAGAGGTAGACTAAGTTGGCATTACAAAATAGTAAAAAATCCATAAAATTGTCTGCAAAAATAGACTATTTCTTGATTACTACACTGATCATCAGAGATTTTGATCGCACAAGTTTTCTTTAGGCTTATATATAGTTATATGCGACATATTTAGAAATTTTGTTTGTAGTAAAAGTCCTAAATCTAAAATACAAAGGAAACAACTACTAGGAAGTTTTTTTTTTCTTTAAGCAAAATATTGAAATTGTCTGTGTTGAAGTTTTTCGGGTGCTGTTTTGTAAAACAATTTAGAAGTCCTTTAGTCTTTAGAAACCTTTTAAAAATCCTGACAACGTGTTCAGCCAAATGGATCACCAGTGAAGAAATACCGTGGACGATTCCGGTTTTTATTAGATCGCAACTTAGAAGAAATATTGTAGGCTCCTTCGAAAGTTTCAAATGATGTTTTACAGATGAACTGATTAAAAATATTGTTCTACAAACAAACTTGTATGCAAATTTGAAAAATAAGAAATAGTAGTAAAACATGAATAAAAATGTTTTTTGTGTTTGCTCAACATTTATAAGTATTATTACTAATAAAAACTAATACCTCATAAAGCATATGGAACGTCTTTTTTAATTACTTCAAAAGGAATAGAAATTGGTTGGGTTAGCTACAAATCAGTCTGGAAAATTGTAGTAGTGTTAAGAGTTAAGTGTTAAAGATGCATCAATTTTCTTACATAGATTATTATTTGATTAAAACAAAAACCACGAACGAATCTTCTACTTCGTTCACCTATATATCACATGTGTAAAACCGCTCATGGGTTCTACAGTGATATTTTTTCAAATTCTTTGAGAAATTAAGTTGCATTTATGTAGTGTTATTGATTAAATATGTTCATTAAATTACTATATACATATTTTATATGTGTGTTCCAAGTATTTACATGTAACCTTGATTTGTCCTGTAAATGGATTTCTGTTGGGCAATAAAAATATATTATTAGATATTATTATAACACTCTTTTGACATCCAAGTGCCAAAATAAATTAAAAGAAAAATCATTCCGTTTATTCATCGACCCACTGGCAAATATTTTAAACAATTAGAACTAACACAGGTAATTCAGCTAATCTAAGAGACCAAAAATTTTAATTAATTCATTTTCTACACAAATACGACCTAGTTTTGATGAATAAGAAAAATATAAAGGGGGGTGTGGGTATAAAGTGGTCCCCTCTGGTTAACTTTTTGCAATTATAGATGACCTCGTCCTTTAAATCATGTAGTATGCTGCAAATTATGTTAAAAGAAGACTTTAATATTTGGTTTTAATTATGTGCTACAGAACTTTCAAAAACTCTGTACTGGTGCAATATACATACATACCTGTGTACATTGAACAAGATGAATTTTGAGCTGCTAATTGTTAGGAAGCTGTGGCATATGTAAAACTGTTTTTATTTTTCCAGACTCAAATGTAAATTAAATAGGGACCCACATTTTCATTTTTTTTACACCATCTCTTAGCAGACTATAACTTGGATTTTATAACGCTCATTATAACTAAGCTTCCAATTTTTAACAATACTACTATTTCTTCTTAAGTATACATGCATGTACGTACTTGTATAGAATTATAGAATGTTCTAGCTGATACTTTTAACATTCAATTAACGTGTATTTTATACTGACAAAGCCGCTGTAACTAAAAAGAATATAGTAATTGTTTGATATTGAACGAACTGAAATAAAGCTGGTATATCCGTAGGAAGTATCTAATAAAGAAAGAGCAATACACTTAAAAGGTTCAATTAAACAAGAAGTATAGATGTTTTCTTTTACCTTAATTATCGACTGTACGTTAAATTTCTTCCATCACAAAAACTCTATCAGCATGTGGGCTGACATCTCTCGATGTAAGTGCATTTCATTATTGCGTAATTTAATCTATAGTCAATGTAATTTAATCTATGAACGAAGTATTGATTGTATTCCTTTTTTCGTTAAAACCTGCTAAGATTTACCGACAATAGTATATTCACTTTTGAAATTAATGTAATAGATACAGATGCAGTCGTATAAATTTTTGTAAACGGAACACGACTTGAAAAATAAAAAGAATTTGGTTTTTTTCGTCATTAATTTAAAATTTAATTTATTATTTGGATTAGATTTCGTTGTTTCTGTGGGTCGTATGAGGCTAACCGTACACATAAGCCACCTTTCATTTTACGCCTAATATCACCAGCCTTTCATGGAAGAACTGTAAGTAGTTGAAAAGATAATGTGCATATGTTTTTTAAGAATGAAGTGAATCACTTAATTAATAGATATTCATTTACACTTTCTCTTTGAGTATTTATGTTCTACTAATAATATACACATAGGTATGAACGGCTGTTGCATAGACGGTGATGCTCTAACAATAAATATTTCTTATTAATCTGCGCTATAAAATTTTGTATTTTTATGGATATGTCTAAAGTTACAGTGTAGTTGACATTTAGTATTTTTTATTGCTATCATCTTTATCTATTTATAGTTATTAAGAATACTACCACCCTATCCTACATGTTTCAATTAATTATGTGTGTAAGCTTTCTGCAATTTTGCGACAAGACGATTACACATAGATTTCAATCTAGATTTTAGATTCGTAGGTACTTTAAGTGTGCTAGGCTTGCATTTTGTGTTTGGAATTCAGAAGTCTGTTCTGGCCAAAATATAAATTTGAAAGTTCAGAATTATATATAATCTATATGTTCTCTTACTGGATAACTATTACCTTACAAGTATCAAAGAACGAAGTGTAGTGTGACTTTTTACAATAAATCTTTGCGAACGCTTATTTTCCATGGCATACTAGATAAGTAGTATGTGAGCATTTTTCAAAAAACCTAACCACCTCCTAAACTGTCAATGCCAGGTGCAGTACCTACATATCGGACGTAAGAGATGTAAAATCGGACGCCGCAGATGAGTAAAATACGTGGGTGCTATTTGAAAAAATAGTCATGCCTCTTCATAATTTCCAAAAGTTAAAGTACCGTAGTAAAGTAAGCACACAATGTAGACAGCCCTTCACGTTGCCAAAACGTACTCCAATATGTTGTGTAAGCATATTATGAATCCTAAATTGATAAAAAAATCACGTATTCTCTAACTACTTTAATCAATGTCAGTTACAGTTTCACATACATACAGTTTCTAGAATAAGTCGAATAACTACAAAACGCCCAAATCAAATTACAAAAACTAAAGTATTCATAAAGCTTAACAATAGGTGAATCCAAATAAAATATACAGGATGTTTAATTAAAAATAACAAAATCTGGTCAAAAAGAAATCTAAACATACGTATTTTAATTGAAAAGAACACAATCGATTATACACGGTGTATTTGAAATGAAAGTAAAAAATATTACGAATGGTAAGATACAATTATGTAGAATATAAATCCAAACAATTTTTATTCAATTACGACGCCAATGCCAAAATTAAAATCTCCCTTATAAATTGTAATATTCGCCGCCTATGAATCGAGAATATGTTTACCTCGATCGAAGTAACGCAAGCCATCGCAAAAACAGCTGTCGACGTTATAAAAACTCCGAAATAACTCTGATGTCTCAGTTTTTTTTAATAGCTTATTTCTAGAGCAGATCAATTTCCGTGCGCGCTATGACCGCAGGCGTAATTCGTAATATATTAGAATATGCGATAGAATAGGGACGCAACATGAGGTTGTTACTGATATAAGTATAAGAGTAGAGACCTTTATTCTATTAGAAATAATTAAATATACATTTGCTTTTCTGCTATTAAAGTAATATACATAAACACATTAAAAATAAGAATAGTACATATTATAGCAGCGTTGTATGTACCTATGAAATCAGTGATCGTGTGCATGACACAGGAATTAAAAAAACACTTACCGGTTTAAGCGTCTTCGAAGGATTGACACATACATATGTAGTTCATGTATAAACTGATGTCGATTGATTTTGTTATTATTGCGCTTAGAACTGCTTACATGTTCTTTACAATGTGTCTTTGACCAACACATTACATATGTATTGCACACTAAACATTTAATTTTCGAGCCATCGTATAGTAAGTCCGGTAAATTCATAATAAACTTATTCACTTCACACACGGTCGTTTTCTCGATTTATATATCTACGACGTTTTATTACGTATGCTTACACTTACATGTGGTCTAAGCGGATAACAAACACATACTGAATGCTTTTTATCAGTTCTGATGCGATACAATCATCCTCACGTCGGCGCACGTGGCGCACACGGAAATTGGTCTGCTCTACTTACTACGTATGGAAATAATCTCGGAGACTAATTAATAAAGGAAGTTTTATTTTAAATGTATCCAATCTTTGGGATTACTTTAAACAACGATTGGAAATCATTTAACTGTAGTAAAAGTAAAACTATTGTTGTGAAATAAAGCTAGTTTCTTAGTTGCAATTTTTGTAATTGTAGTCCTATTTTTCTTTTTATTAAAGAATTGTTGGTTCCATGTCTGCAACATCTACATTCAACATTCGAAACAGACTTACTCTGATGTGCGTTGCACACATGTTAAATATCGCCTATCGCCACACCTGCTGCTCTGCATTAGATATATTTGTTAAATCACAGTGGCGTGAAGAATATTTTATAAATATCTTTGCCATTTTTTGCTTGTGTCTGGGAAAGAATTTGCGCAAAATATTTTGGATTTAAGTGTAATAATATCGTTCCATTTTTATTTGTTTTAAACCGCAATTCTCTCCATTGGGTAAACTAAAACTAGTTCTCTTAAGTATACTGCGTCATCTTCTTATTGTTAGTTAATATCACTGAAGTTGATCATGTACTGGTGTGCTGTTGTAGATATAAATATAATGAAAATTTACTAAAAATAGAAGGGTAATGCTATTTGGAGGTCCTCTTCATCTAAGATAGGGGGGTATGTCTTGTGCTCTAAATACTTCCTTGTATGTGACGCCATCGGCATCATAATAAATGCATCGGAAGATATTAAACCTGTTTTACATTTATAACAACATTTAAAGTGTACAATGTGTGCATGCAAAAATAACTAAATCTTTCTCAAACCAAATTGTAGAATTTTCAACTATTAACTCGTGCTTTTGGTTACCTCCAAGCAAATAGTGGCGATTATACTTACTAACAGTACCTATAATATATTTTTTTAAATATTAGTTCCACCCAACTGACCTGATGATTTTTGTAAAGATTCTATAAATAGCTGTCCGAATTAGTAGAACATCAACACTTAGTAATAAAAATATCGATAATCACTACTCTGCCGATTAAAAGACGTAATAGCGTCATTGTTCTTTTAATTAAATCACTAATTAAACTTCTTCATTTTAAACGATATACGAAAAAGACTGAGAGCCGATAAACAAAAAGTAGCTGTGTAATTCTTAAACCGTTACATCACTTTACGAATAACCTATAAAATTCCTTTTAAATTTCTTATATGTATACATATATTAATTATTTTCTGTACTTCTCTCAACATCTAATGATCAATCAAATAGAGTCCCGTTTATTTCTATAGATTTCTAATTCGGAATTACGGCCTAGAAGTAGTTGCCCATAAATATTAATGTAAGAACAATGGTGTCAAAAGCTATCGGATAAAAGCCTGCATCTATATACAGGCACCCAGAAACAATATGTCACACTGATTTCATCAAGATTACTCTAACCCATTGAAAAATTTGTATACAATGTATTTCTATACATACATATGATCAGTGTAAATGTAAATTTTGTAACAATAACATTAATTTATTTAAATCAATTTATTTTTAAATATCTGAAGAATTTGAAACGCAATCAATTGAAATTTTTAATTGCATAATATTTTTTAGTTCATTCAAAAATGTTTTTTATACGGTTATTCATTGAAAAGTAATTATGTTAATTGAACTTAACTTCTCACTTGCACAAATACATAAAAAAAACTTCGCGAATGGGGTAACAGTACAAAAATTCTGGAGGTAACACCGTTTTTACTACAGATATATAAAATGTTAATATGTATTCGGCAACGTTAAGCAAGCACATCTGATATCTGTTGAATAATTTCCGGGAGTTTTTTAACTGAAGGTCCTGTATTACACACTGATGAGAACAAATGATTTGGAACATCAATAATATGTCTAAAACTTGTATTAATCTTGCCAGATTTGGTTTCCTTTCATCCATAAGTTGTATTATCTACCTCAGAATTATAGACCAGTTATGCCAGTTGCACCTATTATCTTGGCAATAGATAAAATTGCCTCTAATTCTGTGTGGTTGACTTGTGTTATCAGTACAACAATCTAGGCTTGCAATTAAGAAATCTATTAAATAAACAAACGATGTAGAATCTAAATAAATTCCGTTTACGTAATAATACTTCTTCAGTAGAAGAAAGTGACAAGTAATTTACGCCACCTTTCTCCCTGGCCTTCGAACACAATTGCTACTTTGGTTTTTATTAAGGCCGCGTTAACAGCCCTCAGTATCAATAACTCGAACCTCGAACTAATGAATAATTATACTTCCCGTGAAATTATATTAGGCAAGAGATGGCGTTGCCTATACTATTTGTTGAGAAAATTAGTTTGCATCAAAAGAAAATAATGTGCTGCTCTGGTGCTGCTGTAAGAAGCAATTGTGTCTATTGCGACCTTCAAAACATAATCCAGGTATTTCTTCGGACCACTTCGACACAACTTCGGAGATCGGGATTCGTTCGTTCATGTTCATAGATTTGGTCATTACTTATTACATGTATAACATGTAATAAGTTCCTTCTTTAGAAATGAATGTTACTTATTTTAGGTTCTATGTTCTGTAATAACTCAACATGACTACTTCATATTTGTTTTACTTTTCTTTTGCCAGTATGGTCAGAAAGAGAGAGGGGTATATAGACATAGAAAGTACTACTGAAACCAAAAGTCAAAACAGAGAAATACGGAAAAAAAGAAGGTAACTCTACAAGCAATAGTTACAATGAAACTATAGGAACTATGGCAATTATTGCTTGCCCGTTTTCTACACGACTCGATGACGTGCACATGAACGACATCACAACAATGTAGCAAAATCGACTTGATACTTTTAGGTTAGTTATCACAAATGGAGAATGCTACGATACGATAAATGACAGACGGTTACATGGCAGCGCTGCAGAGCTCTGCCAACATAAAATCGCATTCACAGTTATGTTAATATTTTACTTTTATAGGTATTTTGTTATTTCTGTATTGGAGATTCCGAAAATTCCGTTCATGATGTGCACGTCTTCGAATCGTGAACCGATATATCTGTTTATTGCAAATATTGTAACATATTACCTGTATACTGTATATTACAAAAACAATATTACATACAATGTATTTATATGTGAAATATATCGTATAATAAACATATTTTTCAGATGTAACGTAGATATAGGGCATGCCAGTGATGACAATAATAATCAGAACAATTTCTGGTATTACAATTTTTTGTCTTTTCGTGCAACTTCAAACATTAATAAAAATATTTGGGACGAAACTGATGCAAAATCTGAGAGGTAAAATACCGATAATATATATTTATTTATAGTGTATGTACAAACATGTACTGCATTGATGTATTTTTATGTGGTTGTGTTAGTAAAATATGAAATTTTGGCATTTTTGATTGTTTCAATGTAAATCTGTATTTTTATTTTAATTGGACGTTCTTATTAACTGCTGGATAGTTAATATTTAATAAGTAAGTATCTTGTAGTTATGACTTATCAGATACTTTCAAAAAATAGATGAAGAGTATAGTATGTCACAATAATGTTCACATTCTAACATTAAATTAAATTCAACTAAAATAATATAGTGCTGCCCTGTTATGCTTAAGGTGTTACACTACAGATTACAGCTGATTAGAGTGTATACTGCATAGTTATCTACTTTATCCACAAAACCGTATTTTCTAATAGATTTGTTTAGTTTTCACATTTTATGCAATTTTTTGACTTGAAATAACTATGTCCATTATAATTAACCATGTCGTTGATAAAAATCGTTACACAGTTGAATAATGACAAAAATATTTTTTATACTTTTGTTATTATCCGCTTTTTCTACGTCAGTTTTCAATCAACTTGTACACAGCGATCCTTAATGAATACATTAACTTTTATTTTTATTTAAGTTTTATTTTAAGTTTCCATGAAATGTATTAGAAAACGAAAATTGCGTATTTTGAATTCCCGCCACAGAACTGTTAACGCGCCCTTAAGCGGAGTAAATTGTAAAATCCGCGTCACATTAGGCAATTTAACCTGACAGCTAATTTGGCCGTAAATCTAAATGATTTTAATATGTATTTTATTATTTGCATTATACGTAGTTGTAGTACATCAAATATATTAACATAAAATTTGTATTTCAGAATATTTTTGAAAATATTGTATTATTTATTTATAAAATATAATTTGTTGGATATATCTTGAGTCTTATTTTCTGATTATAGACTTTTTAGATGTACTTTTAGTAACTTATAAGATAGCATAGCCGCGATATAAAATAAAAACGCATCAAACTAATGGCAATATTTGTGTATTTTGCTTATTTCTATATTCTATCTATTTCAAAGTAAATCTTATTTCTACATGGCAAAAACAAGGTAAGATAATTTGGACTGATAAAAGTTTACATGTATATACATATACATAATTTACAGCATATTTACAATCTCATTTCTTCTGTTTTGAGTCTCTCGATTTTGTTCATCGATCTTCTTCATCATAGGGTACATTTTACATTTTTGGCATCATAAGCTTTTCTTGGATATGGTCAGCTACAAATGCATTGTCCAAAGCAATGTTATGAAGAACACATGCAGATCTAATTAAATGTACTAGATCGGGTATTTTCCTTAATTGAACGTGGTAAAGTTGTCCGATTTTTTGTTTGAGTAGTCCCAGACAATGCTCCACCACATATCTATTTTTGGAGTCTGTCATTTATTTGACGTCGTGTCAGTTGTCCTCGATCCTTGAATTGTGTCATCAAGATTTCTAAGGAATAGCTACTAGCACTCAGTATGTAAAAATTCAACATTTTTCAGCCAATGTTTTATTTAATGAGGAAGCTTACACGGCTATCATGAACTGATCCTGGATAACCCACAAATATATCCCTAATCTTCATTGTATGGTCATAAACCACTTGCATCTAGAAAAAGATAGAAACAAGTATAAGATCATAGATTATATTATTGTACATATTTACATTCTGAAACACTACAACACTATGAAAAATATATCCCTACATAAACGTACATTCATGGAAAGTAAAGAGAGGACACTTTCAATACGTTGTTATATGGAAACTGCCCAATCTTTACTTACTATGAGTGTACCTCAATAGAATACCCAAATAGATTGTTCATATATGATTCATACTCATTATCAGGGTTGAAAAACAATTTTCATGAAAATGCCTCTGTATTATAATTTTTTCTTGATCATTAGGGTAAGTAATAACTGTAGGGCTCATATTACTTATAAAATATGAACACCGTCTAACTACACTTATTGTAATACTGAACCGATCACCCACATTCCGAAATGAAGCTATTTGATGATATATAAACCATAAAAATACACATATGTATGTGTTGAAAAACGTTTATTTTTCGGTGTGGTCCCATATGTTCCTTGAAATACTGGCTATTCTAAAAACCCTTTGCTAATGAATTTGCAACTTCCCGACTTACACGAAAATGCTCCATAAATTCTACACCGTACTAAGCAATAGTAACCTCAAAAATGTCCTCATTTTTAATGTTCTCATTAGTTAGTCTCTCAAGAATTTCTTCATCATTCTCTTCATCACTACTTTATGTGCTAGACTCCAGGTATAATTCATTAATTTTTCTACTGTAAAGAAATTGAATTTAAGTTACAAAAATATCTTTCAATATATACAAAATTTGAGTTCTCAAAAACGTCGTTTTAAATGACCTAGAAATTATAAACTACCACTGTTACCAATGTAAAATGAAATAAGCTACGCATGCGTAAAGTACAGACTGAAAATCAGCAAAAAATTTGCAAATTGTTCTTGACTATCAGTAAACAGTTTCCAATCGATTATTATTTTACTTGGAACACCAAATTTCAGTTTGCCACCTGTAATTTGGTTTGCTAGAACAACAAAATTACTAATGCGCAGAATACTGATAGTTTGCAACTATTTCTGATAGTTTCGTATTCTTGTTGGAACCAACCTAATATAACAAACGCACTGCCTTGCGGCCAGCCGTCAAACACTCCAGTTGATTCGTGTCTCCGGCCAACCGCAGCGTTTGACTATTCGGGCTACCCGCATTCTCTCAACGCATTGTACGGCTGGTCGCAGGCTTCCGCGCGCGTCTGCAGTAAAGGGCCTACCCATATTTTTTTTAATTTTTACGAAGATGTTTCCCACGATAATATAAATAATCATAAATAGCAACTTCTTCGGCGTCCATTCTGTGCAATATTTCTAGAAACACTAACAATTGCGGTTGAACGCAGTATAACCGCAACGATGCAGCTAGCCGGAGTACGGTGTACGGTACGGCTGGCCGTATGCCTTGCGGTTAACCGCTACGATGCCCCGCACTCCTGCTACAGTTATGATCACTTTACATTAAAAAAATTAAGCAAATACGCAGTAGTCATTTTTGAAGTATATACATATACTATTCTCTCTGTGTATGCTTGGTTAATGTTACCTAATAATTAGTATTAAAGAATTAGCAAAATAACCAGCTAATGCTTGTATTATTCTTTTATAAAAGACATACATATTTCTAAATCATATTATTAATTACAGTTTTGGTTACCGTTAGATTAACATTGCTATTAATTAGTTCAGTATACAAACTTGATATTATCTGCAAAATTACCGTGAATGTACGGACCCGTCATTCAAAGTATTTAAGTATATAATCAGCAAGCAATACAAACTGTAATTCAAAATGTGTAGTAAGATTGTATACTACCTATACCTATATACAAATACGCAGGCATGAATATTTTTTTATTCGAATCTCGTTTACAACAATTACAGCGTGTCCGCCTGATGAGAAAAAAATATTTTAAAAACTTACGAAGCAACATTCACAATGTAAAATTATACTCAATTATACAGAGTGTTTGTTATTTCCATACAGTTACATACTTCTGCTCCACATAATAAGAATACTCCTTGAATACCTATTATTATTTTGGAATTTATAAAAATGGAAAATTGAAGTCACCTATGACATAAAACTGGGCTAAAATAATAAAATAAGACGGTGACGTTCTCTTCTTATAAACAAAACAATAATTTTAACACACAGCTAATGCCGTTTTAGAAAAAAAAGCGCTTACCCAATAATAATCATAATAATCTTTATTTGTACCACACACCAATTATTATGGTAGACGTGGTTACTGATTATATATATATATATATATATATATATATATATATATATATATATGTATATAATCTTTATTTGTCCTGCAGATCACAGGACTATATATCTTGTTTTTTAATAAGAGGACCTAATCGAAAATAGTCCGCCAAAATATAGGCCTATGATTGGTTTATTGCCAGTCATGTTTACCATCTTTTTGTGTTTCTACTACGATTAAACAAAAAAAAACAGTTTTTTTTTACTATTTGGTGGTAAAAATGGATCCACAGCCTAGTACAAGTGGATTATCAATATCGCCTCCAAGAAAGCTTGTTCCTTTGGTGTGTGGACATTTCTCTGTACAGAAAAAGCAAGTTATACTGAACATGTACAAGAAAATTGTTTGTAGTAATCCTACAATAAAGAAAACACAGATAACACTCAAATTGCAAACACTTTAGGTAACATACCTACATAAATTGTTATGAATATGTAGATATATTTATATTTAACAATAATAGTAGGTGTTTCGAAGTCAAGTGTTTTCCGTATTCTTGGTGAATATAAAGTTAAAGGACTAATTTCACCACCATTAAAAAAAACGAGTTGGTAGAAAGGTGGTGCTACCTACGTTTGACGACACTATTAAATACATGATAAGAAGTTTTCCTGGAGGAATGATCGAAATGAACACGAATACATTCACATCAGTAAGTTAAACTTTCTCCTGATACCATAGATTAAATTAATATATTATGTTTCAGGTTATACGTAAAACATTTACATTCTATGCTATCTTGAGAAACGTTCTTAATAAGTAATTAAAAATGAATCTCTGTTCGGAAGGAAATTTTGGCAAAATTAGATTTTGAATTTATTCCACCTTACATATTCGTATATTTTTCTATATGACTCGCTTTAAATACATCCGTGCAGTATAGATAAATTTATTAAGTTCGTAACTTAATGAACCGCTAAACTCATACAACACTGTTATATATCACCCTGTATGCAGCCGCAAGTATGCACCACCCTGTATACAACAATGTTAATATACCACCCGCGTATATGTACAACAACCTAATTATACCACCCTGCATACAAGATAATGTACCGCCCTGTAGTCCCTTTTATTATTTGTTTAATAACAATGTAATCGCAAAGTTATTAAGTGACGTCACGAATGTCCTTCGACATCGTCGTTTGTTTATTATTAGTGTCACTTCGGTACGTGCCGTTATTGCGGACGGACGTATCGTTGTTCGGGGGGTTCATTTTGTAGCAACAGTATTTTCCGCTGTGGTATTTCTATCTATGCGGCTTTCACATTTAATTTTCTTCTATCTATATTATTCCCGTTATGCAAACACGCAATTTTTAATTGCTGTCCGTAATGTTTCAATTTTTGAGTTATTTCTAACTTCAAAATTCTCCGCACAAATGCGTGCAGTCGTTATAGGGTTAGTTGGTAATCTGTTACCAACTAACCAACTACTCAATATGAATACTGTGTTGTTATTTTT
>ML218754.1:986-15499 GCA_004785975.1 Popillia japonica
TGCCACCTCCATAGGCTTCTCCCAGTCTTATGGCTGCAAGGTCTCTGAAACAGAAATTCTGCAGTGTTAGTGACTGTATGTTATTCTTGATAAATATACAAGATCGTGCTTTGCCAGAGTATACATCGTAGATTACATTACCTTTGGCTTCGCTGAGTCCTGCAACTCGTCCCCCGACAAGCCAGGGTTCCTGGATGAGGGCTATGTCAATGCTGCCCGAGGCCAGCAGCTTGCACAGTGAGGCGGATGCTGCCTTACTATGCTGAAGGTTTATCTGGATTACCCTCAGCATGTTTGGTTACCTCCTGCCTCCCGATTACCTTAAAGGTGAGTTGGGTTAGCCCTAGATAGGGTTTGAGGCCCAGACTGTTCAACACCTTTAAGGAGTCTTCGTCCATGTTCAAGACAAGAGTTGTCCCTTTGGGCTCCTCCTTGCTTGAAATGACGCGCCATTCCTGCGTCTTTAGCCCTTCGTTCTGGGTCTCTAGGAGTTTGAAAATCTTCTCCGTTAGTGTTGTCCCCAGAAATTCCGATGGGATCCATGTGACGACTTTTACGGTCTTGACGATGTCCTTTGCCAAACCGACTCTTAGGACAACGCCTTCCCCTGCGTCTATTTTTGGAATAGTCTCTACCAACCATGACTTCGATTTCTCGTTGCCACATGTGAAGTAGGCTACTCCTTTTTCAGCATAGCTGTTTCGGAACTGGGGTGCTGCACCTGGTTCACACTTCCAGATTTCCCCCATAACAGCCATCTGTACTTTCTTGGACTGCTCCTCGGAAAGTCTTTCCTCCGGATAGTTGTCCAAGACTACAGCCATCTTGACAGCGGTTAGAGCTTGGCTGAAGGTTGCCCCAGCTCCGCTCCGTGAGGATGTGCTGGGTTTTACCTTCATCGTCTCGCCGCTGCCCGATTTCTGTATCTTTGGGGGTTTGTTCACCGTCGGAGACGGTGTACTTCCCTCCGATCTAGCTCTTTTCTGGGCGGGAGTTGTAGTACGTTGCTTGGTGCTCGTACTAGGCTCCTCCTCCCTTCTACTGCGATTGCTTCTTTGTCTCCTGGGTCTTATAGGCTCCCCAGCCGCTATCGCAGCTTGTATAGCCTGCTTCCGTTTCTGCGCTCCGGATAGCTTGGGCCTTACCATTTTCATGCGGTTCATCGCTGAGGCCACATGTCGTAGCGCAGTTGTGTCTTCTTTCGGGCTTGCAGATCTGCTGCTTCCCTGTGGAACTTCCTGGCGCTTGTCTTGTTGTGGACCAGAAGTTTGACCTATCGGGCCTTCTTCTAGGTCCATTGGGTTTTCCTCAGCTGGAGGTTCCCCGGATGGTTTCATTTTGGGTTGTTGTTCTGTAGGTTCCATATTGTTCCCACGAGTATGGGGGAAAAGATGGTCCGCGCCCATGGAGCCCCCTTCATGAACGTAAGGCTAATACTCCAGAAGGTCGCCCGGTATTCCAGAGTTCGGACTAGTCGGGACTGGTCCTCTATCCAGCCACGCATCCCTTTGGCCTAGTCCGCCACCGTGGGATTTAGGTTTTTATTGAGGTTGTCTCCTCTTGGTCCGTCCAATTAAGGCTAGACCCCCCGCCACATTGTGGCATGGTATAACGGTCGCAAGTGGTAATCTTACGACCGGCGCCGTAACTCCTAGTGCAAACCATTAGCCACGACACGACAGCTTGGTTAGGAGATTGTTTTTCGACCTTTACTGGTCTAGACCGTAGTGTTTTGCTTGCACAGTGGTACCTCGAGTAGGATGGAGTATTTTACCCCGCACTACGGTCTGCAGCAGGAAGGCGGTTTTAACTTAGGTTGGATCAGAAAATCCTTTATTCATGCAAATGCTAATTTGGCGTTCCTACTTCTGTGGTAGGAGCAGCGTACTAAGGCTGTCACACCACAACCGGCTATTACTCGTAGATAAACTAGTTAAAGGATCTTGCGGTCCTATCAGAGTTTAGCGAATTCCTTAGTTGGAAGGTTATTTTAAAGATATTCTGACTAGCAGCACCACCTATTCGTTCAGAATTAAAAAATTACCTTCAACGAATCTGACTAGACTTCAACGACTGTCGCCCATTTTACAGCTGGATGTCGAAAGACCTCAGAATTGGTAGTTCTCCTTCTTCTCTATTTGGTTCTAGGCCCATATATCCCTATCTAAGTTCTCTCCGTCGTTTTGGAGCCATCAATGTACCATTTGATGGCGTTACTATTGTGTTTCGAAACGGCGTCTTTGTCCCATTCACTTCTGATGCTAAGCTTTGTGATAAATCTTTCCACAAAACTGAACCTCCTTGGCTGATCGTCTGACGGCATTTCGAGGTTCCCTCTACTTCAGGAGGTTGAGGCGTATGCCTAGCCAATCCTACCCTAATCATTCTGCGTATGGTCCTCCACCAAGATGTGGAGGAGAGCAAGGTTTAATGCCACTTCAATGGCTACTATGGGACAAGTTCTCATTGCCTCAGTTATGCATACGCATGCAAATCTTTGCACAGCAGGTAAGGACGACATACATAAGTTTGACCATGAAACCAGGAGCTTGATGTATCAATAAGAATATAACGATAACAACAATTGAGAAATAATACTGGAAAATTAGTTTGGAAATCCCAACCCACCTTCTGTCCGTTCAGCAACTCAATTATTCGAACAACTGCTGTTAACCAAAACCTAAATGCTAAACCTAAAGCCAGATTCTGACCCCTAACAGGCTGACTTTTATTGAGGTATTGCAAGAGGACGGTCCAACCGCGGCAAGAGGTGATCGTTTATCTCCAGAATCCTGCTGCTCCAATCAGGGGGTGGGGAGTGGGATCAGGATTTTGTTCTCGTCAGTGCTGGGTGAAAGGGGAACACCATCGCATATTCACCCAAGACATACAAAATCAGATTCCAAAGGATTTGAGTATTATTTACGAACGAATTATTTACAGAACATTGAGCTGGACCAGTTGAGGATACTCTAGGTTAGAATTAGTTAGAAAAACACCTTGTAGGTCATGAATTTAAGTTTCCTACTAATAGGTTACTTCAATGCATAGAATAGTTTGATCGTTTTTTTTTGTTTGTAGTCCTCTTCATCCAGCTTCACTACCTTTTGGGATGTTCTTCTGATACCCTCGTCCTCAGTCTTGGGGTGGACTGGAATTGTTTCTTGATAGCTCGATGGTTGGTGGGTTTTGGTGGGTACAATTGCTTTTTGTATTACTTATAGTTGGGTTACTGATAATGACGGTCTTCTCAAAGAATCTTCGGTTGTGTTTTTTGAAGAAGTCGTCCAAATCTTGGGCGTCTACCGTTGGTAAGTCTTGGAGGGTCGCCACCGAAATTCTTCGAAGATAAAATCATCTATATACAAATCGACTAGGATCTACTAGAATGGAATAGTAACAGAAGAAGAAGTGATATTGGCATTTGTATTCACCCATTCCATACTGTAATTTGGACTTGTGCTTTATAGTAGACCAACTACAGAAAAGATTTTGATCAATGCAACATCCTTAACACTGCGACCTGCAATCGCTCAATTTTGTTTTAGTCAAACAGTTTCCTCGATCAGGTTTAGGAGCCTATTTGGTAAATCTTTCCCCAACGGTGATTCCAATGTGCTTTTCGTAGCAAACTTTCATTGGCTTAGTGCTGGGCATTCTAAGAGAATGTGAGACGCTGTTTCTTCTTCCCCATTGCGGAGTCTACATAAGGGTTCATCTTTGTCTCACCTGAATCCTGTTTCGTGCAAATAGGTCAGCAGTTAATCGTTTTGACAGTGGTTCCAACATCCGTTCGCCGTGTCTTTGTCCAGGTACGTGGTTAGAATTTGATTGGTGTTGTTTCACAGTCCACTCATTAATTGCACCACGTACTGCACTCTTTGTACCTGGCTCCGGTCCAGTAAATATCATTTGGGAACCTTCCTTCGCTAGCTGGTCTGCAGTTTCGTTGCCTGCTATACCTAGGTGCCTTGGCGCCCACACCAAGTTGACCTTGTTGTGTTTAGCCAGAACATTTAGGTTTTGCAGACACTCCCATACTAGCCTGGAGGCTACATCATATGATGTTAAAATCCTTAATGCTGTCTGACTGCCAGAGAGTTAGCACAGGTTTATATACCATATATTTCTGTTTGAAATACTGTGATGTATCTCCCAAGTGGTTCACACACTTGATAACTCTCGTTTTCCTCGAAGACATCAACGCTAAAGCTAATTCCTGCTTTTGACCCAGCTCTATACCAGTTTTGGGTTCTCAGTTGTCTCCCTTCACCATTTCTCCACTCATCCCAATTCAAAACGACTTTATAGGATTTGTCGTAGGAGATTCTGGTGATTGCTATGTCGTTTCCCATATCAAAGATTGGGTTTCCGAATACTGTTTCTACACTGGTGTTTCCCAACACATGGTGGGTTCTCCAGTTATTAGTATTTTTCAATCTGTATGCTCCCATTCTTGCCTCTTCCATGATAAAAATGTCAAAGTAGGAGGTATGTTTAGCATGGTTTCCATAGCAACTGTTGGGGTGCTCTTAATTAGTTGTTCTAGTTACACAAAGACATGCCAGACGCTGAATTCTTGACAGATCACCCCTCGCACGCCCTTGCGCAAACTTTGGCCACCAAACCAGTCCCCATGTCTTCCTCCATTATCATTTTCCTCAAATGTGAGTTCCAGTTCAGTTTAGAGTCCAAGGTCACTCCCAGGAACTTAATCTCCTGACTAATCTGTATAACTTCATTGTATAGAGATGGTGCTCTTAGGCCATCCAGTTTCCTTCTTGCAGTGAAGAGCACAAGTGCAGTTTTTGCAGGGTTTACTCCAGAGTTCTCCTTCTTGCACCACCCTTCTACCATCTTTAATACTCTTTGCATAAGTTCAGAGATTATGCTGGTGCTTCTATGTATAATGAGTATAACAATGTCTCATCAGCATGTACCTGTGAGTAGTAGCCTGTGGTATGGTTCATCTGCCACTTTGCTAAAACGTTTCTTTTTAATAGAGCTATTTATATAAACTATTTCCATTAATAATTCCTCGCCAATCGTTAGCTGTATAACTAATATTCCTGCTACCAGCCATGTATATTTATACACGTATACAGGCAATATTCCTCCGTAAACAAACAACTGCATATCTCACGTTGTATGTATGCACATACATATACCTACGAAGATCTTCAAAACGAAATGATGAACGAACCTGTGTTGAAACGACGAATAAAAAAAGAAAAAGAAAACATACGGGGAATTATTTACATTGTATACTCTCGGGCAAGTGCTGCGCTGAAAGCTTTACTGCTACATCTTCGGCACTGTTTTACTGCTTCTACTTACCTGCAGCAAGGCTTCTACTGAGCGGCATGCCACGGCTCTCTCGTTCTATGAAGTGGTTTGTTTAATGAAGCTTTTCCTTGCATCGCGCGGCTGCATTCATTGTCTTTGTTTGAAGCGTTTTCAAACAGGCCAGATGTTACCATCGTACTAATAAGATCGAATACGATGTCCGCACTATACTATCGTGTAGGTTACTGAATCATTCGCCTTGCATAATACAAATTTTATTACGCATTCCTAAATACTCCTTCCGCCCGAAATAAAACAGCAGTACCCTAAAATTGCGCCAGTCTTCACGTGTATAGGGAATATAAGCAAATCGAGCAGTAACTTGGGGCCTGTCGAGTGGGCCGTAAAAGTCCCTCGAATAAAATTTTGCGACTTCGTGATTCAGCGCCCTCTATAACGGCAACCGACCGTCCAGATGGCCGTTACAGCTTATCTTGCATACAGAACACGTTAGCCCAATCATATTTATATATATATATCCTGCTGGAGCTCTGACGCAGATATCGAGTCGATGTGGCTCCTTTTTTTTGTTTACGAATGTCATGATTAGAATATTATTCATACAATGCAACGTTAAATATTTCCTTTTTAGTTACATTAAATATTGCTGGCCAACGCTACTTATTTCACGCAAGGCTTGTCAGAATGAATAAGAATTGTCATAAACAGTTCATGCCTAAAGATGTGCGGATGCTTCGAGATAAAGTATCTTCATTGCGTAGACAAAAAGAAATATCTGATCTCCAATTGACTACGTCAATTGACGCCACAGAGGATGCTGCAGCTCTCGAATAAATAATATTTGCTGCTAGAGCGAGAGACCAAGCGCAATTGCAAAATTAGTATCAACAGCAACAGAATGCTGCAGAATCCAAGAAAATGGTGTCGTATTTTTAGTGAATTAGTGTGGGTTCCAAAAACTATAATGCTAGAAATCTGTATCTTCTTATTTCAAAATGCAAGCAACTGGAAACCAAATTAGATCCCACCAAAATATCGAACATGAAGCCTTATGGAGTACTTGTAATTGACAATTATGTTCCAATTTGCGAAACCGCTAGGTATAACTATATCCATAGATAATACTGTATAGATAAGACAGTTAATGTAGTATTAATGAGTATTTATTTATTCAAATTGGTATAAAAATAACTATAGCAACTCTATTTCTTTCTACGTTTTAAGAGCATCGTCTGAACATTATTGTTTGTGTCCTTCTATTCAGCGCTGTAATGTCGCGTACGTCGTCCTCAAGGCAACTTGAAGTTTCCATGTTTGAACCGAACCAAATTTTCCTCAGTTTTGCAAAACTAAAAAACTCCATTTCATTAGTACGACAAAGCTGATTTTGTTTCTTCCTTTTCATCATCTGGATACAAAGCATTCCTATTTCTGCGTAAGCTAGTTCTAGCTTATTCCTATTGATTTAACTCTCTATTTACTCGAAGGATTAATTCCTCTATCATGTTAATCCATGGGGGCTTCTAGTAGGTACCACTACGACTAGATCATCAAAATAATTTAAAGTTTAAGTTAAATATTTCCTTCTTAGTTACATTAAATATTGCTCCAGTATAGTGTTCAGTTTTAGTTTCATTCAATGTATAATATACTTTAGTACAAATGCTGTTGAACTGAAACACTCCCACGTTATCAAGCGCTACAGCCGGCAGCGAATTGCAATTTACAACGACGTCCGGTGTAGCAGGGTAGGCACTCCCCGGAGGGAAGAAGTATAAACCGTAAAGTCCATAAGTAAACGAAATGAAATGAGGCTCCTCGACTGTTCGCTGGGAGATTTATATCTTTCAGTGAAATGCGAATTTATTCTGAACGCAACACAAAACGTATTGTCTGGGAAAGTATTACGTAGGTACAACACAAAGACAGATTCTACGGAAAATACTGGAAGGAAATGAAACGGATGTACAATAAAGAAGGAAGGAGGAACGTTTTTCTTTCAATATACTTTGTGGAGCTTATGTTTGTTTCTCTGTAGAGAAAACGCGAGTGCAGTATTACATTTTGTTTCGTACAATTTTCAATATACACAGTGCGGTATAAATTTGGAATAACTAATGAACAATTTTTGAATAGACGCTGCTATTGTGGAAAAATTGGTTGTATTTATTCTTGTGGCAAATAATAGTAGCGTTAAAAAGATCGTTGTAATAATAATAATAATGATAATAATAATAATAATAATATTTATTAACCCAACAGAATCCAATAACAGGATTACATATTAATATAAATACAAATGTATGCACGTTGACATACGCATAGTAAAAATAAAACAAAATTGTACAAATGTTTGAAATAATACAAAACTAAACTGTAACATAATAATGAAGAAAGCCAGTTTAAAAAAAAGAACTAAAAATAATGCTTTCTACTAAATGAGATAGAGCAACATTTGCTAACATTAATTCTAAGTTAGTTAACGAAACACCAATGAGTCAGTCGATTAAGATTCTGCTGTAGAAACGAAAGAAGAAAAGAAAGAAAAGAATATATTTCGACATCATCAGCATATGCAAGAATGTGACAGTCAATACAATCAAATAGGTCGTCGATATATGTCAAAAAAAGCAGAGGACCCAAATTAGACCGTTGCGGAACTCCAGATGTAGAAGCAAACTCATAAGTGCAGGAACCGTTAGAGTGAACATAATTTGATCGATTATTTAGATACGACTCAATTAGTTTAAGGAAAATGGAATTCATTCGAAAGTTACTACGTTTCATCAACAATATTTCATGATCAATCGAATCGAAAGAGCTGGCAAGTTAGTGTAAATTACATCAACTTCAGCCCGTCTATCCAAACATTCACCAACATACTGTGTGATAGTAACAGGGTTAGTAACGGTCGATCTACCTAGAAGGAACGCATGTTGGAAGGGAGATAAGTATTTACGAACATTCCGCAGCAGGCATGAATAAATAACGGTCTCAAAGACTTTGGCAAAGATGGACAATATTGAATATTGGGAAACTTTGCCAATTTATTGGAAAGATTAATAATTTTAACCAAAGGCGTGACAATCCCAATTGCAGCATCACATATTAATATGCTGGGAATAGAATCATCACCAGCTGTAAAAGTATATGGAAACGAAGCAATAATCTCTAATAGTTCCTCACTAGTAACAGGTAGAGGGCCAAAAGGCAATTTATTTCAATCCAAATCACTGGTAGTAAACAAAGAGCTTTGAATCTGAGTTCTAGAAAAAAGGTTTGCAAAAGAATCAACAATATCTTCTGGGGAGTCAAGAATAAGGTCGTCAAACTTCAAATTACCAGGAATTCTAGTTCTGCCTTTCTTCATATTAACAAACTTAAATAATTCTTTGGGGTTCTCCTTGATTGACCGATCAACAACCTCAATGTAAAAATTATAAATTTCACAAATTAGATTCTTACAGTTAGCCCGAACACGTCTAAAGTCTTGTAAATAGAATAAACTGCCGGTACTTTTCCATTTATTGTAAATAGTAAACTAAATAAAAAGGACTCCCCCAAATGTAGATTTCAGGATTTTCCGAGAAGTAGCATGGGCCAAAACCCCAATAAATTTTCTACAAAACCTATCTCAGCAGATACAGGTAAATTAAAGAATATTACCCTCAAACGAATTTTGAAAACTTCTTCTAGAGCATAACGTCCAAAGAGTTTGACTCAGCTACTCTGGTCTGTCAAAATTTGGTTTAGTTTAGCCCTGTTATGCTGTTGTTAGTATGATTAAGCACAATTTGGTCTCATCAAACAGGGTTTGGCCTGATTATGCAGAGTTTGGACTGATCAGGTAAGTGTTTGGTCAATGCTGTAAGATTTCTGAAATTCGTTTTTGGACCAACTAAATCAATCGAATTGTTAAATGAATACTTCCTACTACTCGTGGTTCCAAGCACAAAAGTGCTAGGGATATGAACTAAATCGATGAACACCATAAAGTCTATATAAAGGTCAACCACTGGCTGCAATCTTTGATGACTTAATGGTAGAAATAAAATCTAGAGATGTTCGAGAAAATTTAGGAAGCATATGAAAACGAGGTAGACAAGTGAAGACCCGTCAACTATTGCTACATTTAGTTATTTATAATTTCTTTTCTACAGGCAAAAATAAGTACAGGAAAGTGATGAGCTAATTCATCGCAATAGACTTAACAAAAAATTTTTTTTTACATAAAGCTACGTTTTATTGACTAACTACAATCAACAATTTAAAATTAAGTAACATGAAAACTAGGCAGTTTGGGATCTTAGATTCTAAATAAAATTTTAAATCTAAACACTTATTTGGTAGTAGACAAAAGATAATTCCAATCAAATTTAAATAAATAAATTATTATCCTGATATGAGGAGCTGTTGTGCATGGTTACAACTTAAAATAAATTGTCCCCGTTTCATTTATCATATTCAAATTCTGTAATCTTGGAGGTATGGACAACACTAGCGAGTCATTACTTAAACAATGATTTGCCTCAATTCATAGCTATATCTTGGTCAAATATTCTAGTACTTGTCATCCTTACTTACTCCTAAATAGTTCCGTATTATATTCCTTTTATAGGCAAAACAACCAGCAAATGTCTCAATCTTTTGAAAGTCATCATTCAGCCTTGGCCATATGTATTTGCCACCCTTCACAAAGCTGTGGCTATACTTATGGCCAAGGCTACTTATTTCACTCAAAGCTTGTCAGAATAAATAAGAATTGTCATAAACTGTTCATGCCTAAAGATGTGATGATGTTTCGAGATAAAGTATCTTCATTGCGTAGACAAAAGAAAATATCTTAACTCCAATCGGCTACATCAATTGACCCCACATAGGATGTTGCAGCACTCGAATAAATAATATTTGCTGCTAGAACGAGTTAGCAAGCGCAATTGCAAAATGAGTATCAACAGCACCAGACTGCTGTTCCACGAATCGAAGAAAATGTTGTCGTATCTTAAATGAATTTGTGTGAGTTCTAAACATTATAAACTAGAAATCTATATCTTCTTAATTCAAAATGCAAGCAATTGAAGACAAAATTAAATACCACCAAAATATCGAAACTGAAGCCTTTCGAAATATTTGTAATTGACAATTATGTTCCAATTTACGAAACCGCTAGGTATAATTATATCCATATATAATACTGTATAGATAAGACAGTTAGTGTAGTATTAATGAGTTATTTATTCAAATTGCTATAAAAATAACTATAGCAACTCTATTTCTTTCTACGTGTTAAGAACAACGTCTGAGCATTATTGTTTGCGCTCTTTTATTCAGTGCTGTAACGTCGCGTACGTCCTCCTCGAGGCAACTTGGAGCCGTTTGGCAGACACTACGCGCACTGTACGGAAGCATTTGATAGAGGATGGACTACAAGCGCGCCGTGCGTTTCAGTTTCTATAAAATATAGAAATATCTTTATAGCTGGTAAATGTCTAGTGGGAATCGATGTTTTCAGGAGCACATTATTTCTATGAAAGTTTTCTTCGGTAAAATGTTTGCGAAAAACACGACAGTTCTTAAATATATTTTCTGGCGATCTATGCATGAACTCCTTTCTTCCACAGGCTACTATCCATCTTTAAAAGAGTTGTGGATAATTAATAGGATTAGGAAACTTATACTTCCGTTCTAGACAGCCAGAAACTGCACAATAGACACCAATTTTTTGTTGTAATGAGATTTTGAAGATAATTTGATACTTAAATAATTTCATCCCGCATACTGCCACGAATTATTCGAGATTATTCCTATATACGGAGAGAAAGTTTACTGTAAATTACTCAGTTACAATGGTTGTCAAATTTTTAATATATTTCTACCCAGATCTATCATATTTTCCCTATATGTACCGAAGCGATAATCCAGAAACTCAAACATATTATCCACTCAATCTACAGCCTTGATTGACTGTACCCAGCTGCTACAGATCCTGGAGAAACTGCATTTCCAATTAAGGAAATTGAACCTAAATGAGAGCGTCAACTCAGACGTAGTCGATGCCAATTTCCCGCGGGAAGTTACCGACGGCATTTCGCTAAAATTTCAGCAGCCAAGGTGCACTGGTGACAAAACGGAGGAATTGATTTTAATGCGTCGTGATTTATAACGTTGATTCTTTCTCGGCGTCTTTTTTTATCTGTGTTTGCGTTTAGTCGCCCTTCCCCAGTTTTTGATGACTTGGCTATTCATCTTAATGATATTATAGAACGAAATATGAGGTTATCAATTAGGTTTACAATGTTAGTGACTAAGAGGAATTCGTGGTACTAACTGATTCTTTCCATGTTTGTGTAGATAATCACATGAAATGTTGAAAGAAGAGGGATCAGAAGTTTTTCAGTTTTCCAAAGCTAAAAGAACTCCATTTTATTACTACCATAAAGCTGATTTTGTTTCTTCCTTTTCATCATCTGGATACAAAGCATTCCGATTTATGCGTAAGCTAGTTCTAGCTTATTTCTATTGATTCCACTCTCTATTTACTCGAAGGATTCATTGCTTTATCATATTAATCCTCCCACTAAGACTAGATCATCAAAATAATTTAAATTTTTTGATTCTGATTCCAAGATTGGGCCCTGCAGTACTCCAGACTCGTAAGTTTAGATCTAATGGTATTGTTTTGCCGGCTGTCTTAGTAAAATGCTCCAAAAGTTGTGAGGATTATATCCCAAGCTGCTGCATTAAAGGCATTTTTGACGTCCATAATAGAATAGCACCAACTGTTCGAGTAGTTGATCTGCTCCTGCGAAAACCAAACTGGCTGTTGGAAAATACTTTTACATCTAATATTTTTTGTCCCAGCATAGCCTTCAGTAAGTCTTCGTATGGGTTGATCAGGTATCTACATATCTCTTGCCATTGACTTTCAAAATTATGAATAAATTTAGGATCTCCATCCTGTTCCAAATAGTGCAGCTTCTCGTATATATGTAATGTGTTCTATTGTTTCGCTGTAACCACACAAAATTTCTCTGGTCCAATAAATAAGGATTGTCTATCTTTCTTTGCAAAACCATCAACAGTCTTATTGCCCTTATACCTCGTCTATGGCAATGGCTTAATACCTACATAAATATAACTGTATTTGTTTGGGCAAAACTGGATCAGACCAGCACCTCAAGTCGTCACAAACTGCATTCTGGGCGCGTACATATATTTGGTAGACTGGCTAGAAAATCCACGACCAAAAACCTTAGAAGTCCTATGCACTTTTTACTCAGCCTTGGATAAGACTAAAGACTTCAAAATCATGACTAGAATTTTAAATATAAATGAACCATACCAAAAGTTTCTTCATGGATTCTTGAATGGCAATAATCAGAAGGCCTTTGAAAAAAGCTTGGTTAGAAAATCATCAATTGGTCCAGCATTTTGGCAATCTAGATCAGGCCAGTACCTCCTGTGGTCATAAAGTGAGTCGTGGATCCACCTATCTGGTAGATTGGTTGGAAGATACCCAATCAAAGAAGACTTACGCATTTTTACTCGGCCTGGAGAAAGATTAAAGACTTCAAAATGGTTGCTAGAAATCTCGTTGCCCTCACACACCCAATAACCCAGTAATCACATTGGCGTAAATGTGTTTCTTTGAGACAAACTTTTTGAGGGAGCAGATAGACCCGGGCCCTACACTCAAAGATATGTGCCCTTAGAGTTCCTCAGATCTTTTGGATTTCTTCCACACTTGTTGCTACTTCCTTAAAGGCCATCCAGTCAGAAATTGGTCAAGTTTTGGATACTTACGGTTGCTTTGATTGTCGTTTCCCCATGAATAACCTCCAACTAACTCTTTGCTCGAGGGCTTCAGTGCCTACTGTTTGCTTCCTCGTCAAAGCTGTCACTATTACAATATAATTCCGTTCATAATTAGCTTCTCTCCATGATTGGTGTCTATGTCTTTCATTATTGTCCTCAATTTTGCCGCCTTTGGCTTTTGATGTTGATGTTTGGAGATTACCTACAATAGATTTTCAACTTCCTAGGTGGCTCATCGTTCTGGGCACCAATAGTGATTATCCTCCTTACATATCTTATGAGCTTTGGTTCGTAGTTTTATCAGCATGATGCCATTTGTCTTGTAATACTTTTGCCTTCCTTGTATCTTCCAGTTTGGATACATTTTAAGCATTTTAATGTCAAAAATGCTTTATGATAAGAGAGTTTCTTCTCGTCTTCTCCAACCTCTTTTCTTTAATGGTTATAATGGATTTTCACCCTAAGCATATATCATACAATTCACGCAATTCTCTAATTTTAGTACACTCCTGAACACTTTTTAATACAATCCACATGCTTCTCCTATAAATCCGATCTAAACGATCTGAACCTGTCAAACGCACACATCCTACAGACATTGTATCCTCCCGGAAAATAACAGCACAGATGAAGTAATATATAAAGTTGTAACTCACAAATATAATACGGGGATTTCACGTAGTCTATATAGTATGTACGGCGGGCTATGCGTCATGCAGGTCCTTCTATTGTCAGCGAAAATTGGAGGAGAAAAAAACACACAATAGGTATTCATCCGCACTAACGGATTCCGATGTGATATAATTCATGTTATTTACGTTTGTTTGACGTGCTGAGTCGCCTAGTTTTTCCATCTTCCTCGCTCCCATCTGACCTTTAAAGCGCCGAAGCGACAGAGATAAACGTATATGTAGAGAGGAGAATGGAGGTTGAGAGAAAGTACGAATCGTATTGCGAGTAACTTCGAAACTGACGTAAACGGGAAGGAGTATCAGTTTATAAGAACGGAAAACATCTGGTTCTGGAGCTTTCCGTGTAACGTCACTCCTGTCAGTTGTTCTTATTAGAAATATTCGGATGTATGTGTGTGTAAGGTGCGTTTGTTTCTTCTATAGGTTATTAGTAACTATTCAAAGTTACTACAAAGATATATTTTAGCGTGTATGTATCGTAATAATAAACTTCTTACGTATAAGATGTAATAGTACTAAATTGAAGAGCCGTGCTTGCTACTTTTATAAGAAATCCGTCTAATCGTGCCAGCGTGTGTGGTCAAAATGTGCCTATAAATTTTTTCAAGGTTGATCACGCTGAAACGTGACTTGTCACATACGATTCGATTTCAATACAATTTCAAAGCGTGCTTTGTGGATCCATTGATGAATTATGTC